>PVKS010000295.1:0-215991 GCA_004027875.1 Aplodontia rufa
CTAACTGAAAAAAAATATCCAGGGTCACATATTGCATACTTCTACTATATAGCATTTCAAATGGAAAAATTATAGTGATGGAGAACTGATCAATGATTGCCAGGGATATTAGGGGCTACAGTTGGAAGAGAGTGTTCACTGCTAAGAGGTAACATGAAGAACTTTTCTTATGATGATGGACTAGTTCTGCAGGTAGACTTTGGTGATGCTTATAAGATTGTACAGATGGTAAAATTTACACACACATGTATGTATATTTAAAAATACTTGTAGCGACTGGAGCAGTGGCTCAGTGGTTACAGCACTTGCCCGACACATGCGTACGACATAGGTTTGTATACCAGTACCATGTACACAACGAAGTGTCTGAGCAACAAAAGCCACATGAAAAACTAAGTAAAATTGATTTTCTCTCCCTCCCTCGCTCTCTCTCTCTCTCTCTCTCTCTCTCTGTGTCTCTCTCTGTCTCTTTCTCTCACTGTCCCTCTCTTTCTTTAAAAAACGTATTTATTAGAACAAAAGATAGCCTTTTAAACAAATAGTGCTAGGAAAACTGGTTATCCAAATGTAGAAGAATGAAACTAGATCCTTAAGTCTTACTCTGCACAAAAATCAACTAAAAATGGACCAAAGACCTCAGAATTAGATCAAAACTATGCAACTCCTAGGAAAAAATGTAGGATCAGCAAATTAGAATATAGGTACAAGCAAAAACTTTCTCAATAGGACCTGTAAAGCTCAGGAAATAATGCCAAGAGTTAATTAATGGGATGACATCAAATCAAAAAGCTTCTGCACAGCAAAGGAAACAACAACTTGAAGAGAGAATCTACAGAATGGGAGCCAATCTTTGCTAGTTACCCTTCTGACAGAGTAATAATATTTACACTGTATAAAGAGCTCAAAAACCTTTATACCAATAAGTCAAATAACCCAATCAATAAATAGGGAAATGAATTAAACAAACACTTCTCTAAAGAAGAATTACAAATGACCAATAAATATGTGGGGAAAAAATGCTCAACAACATTAGCAAATAAAAGCTACACTGAGATTTCATCTCACACCAGTCTGAATGGCAGTCATCAAGAATACGAATAACAGGGGCTGGAGAGTGACCCAGGGGTTACAGTGCTTATCTGGCATGAGCAGGGATGTGAGTTCAAACCCCAAGCACTATGTACACAATGAAGTTTTGGAGCAACGAAAACCACATGAAAAATTAAATAAAACTGATTCTCTCTCTGTCTCTCACTGTCCCTCTCACTCTTAAAGAAATAAGAATATAAATAATAATAAATGCTGGAGAGGATGCGGAGAAAAAGGAACACTTTTACACTTTTGATGGGCTTGTAAACTAGTATAACCGCTATGGAAATCAGTACAGAGGTTTTTCAAAAGCCTAGGCATGGAACCACCATAAGACCGAGGTATACCACTTCTCATTTTTTATCTCAAAGAATGAAAGTCATCAAACTATAGTGATACATGCATATCTATGTTTATAGCAGCACACTTCTCAATAGCCAACTAGAACCAGCCTAGAAGTCCATCAATGGATGAGTGGATAAAGAAAATGTGGTATACATACACACAATGGAGTTTTATTCAACCATAAAGAAAAACCAAATCATGTCATTTGCAGGAGAATGGACAGAACTAGAGACCAACATGTTAAGTGAAATAAGTCAAACCCAGAAGGTCAAGGGTCATATGTTTTCTGCCATATGTGGAAGGTAGAGAGGAAAAAGGATGTCATGAAAATCGAAGCCAGATCAGTAGAGGAAAGAGAGGAGTACGTGAGAGGTGGGGAGGGAGGGAGAAACTGCTGGGGAGTGACAATGGTCAAATTATACTGTTATATTGTGTATTATATGCAAGTAAGAATATGTAACAACAAATCCCATCAATATGTACAACTATAATGCACAAATAAAGATGTGGGTAAAAAGATGGCTACAATAAATTTTCACTATGTGTAGTAGTTATACTTTTTAAAAGGTCTGTGAATTTTGAATTAGTGAATGCTGAACCATTGCTTCTAGGACAAATATCAGGTTAGGCTCCCGCAAGCATCTGGTCACAAAATTCATCAACCAATCAATACATAAAACCTTCTTTTATATGTGCTTCTGTTTAAAGGTACCATATTTAATACTACTGAACTTATAGCTAACAGCACTCTAACTCATGCCTGAACAAAGCTTATCTAAATCACTGATTTTCTCAGTTAGACACACCACGGTTTTCTTGCACTGAAACATAAAACAGCACTTCAGTGTTATGCATGGGGCCTTTTAAAATAGTGAAGTCACAGATTAAAAATACAAAAATGCAAATGTGGCACTAAATAATTATAAACAGAACACTTGTTTACAGTATGGTAATATGAGGGCTGAAACACGAAGGCAGAGTGTTGCCTTGGTTGACCGTGGTCGTGACTGTGTTCCTCTAGCAGCTCAAATTTTCTGCCTTTCCGCGCATGACTGCAAATAGCTGTAAAAGAGCTGTGAGTATTGATTTGGGGAATATGTAAATTCCTAAACACAGTGTCTGCAAATGGTGAGGGTGGGATGTATTTGTCTATGTCTTTATGCATATGTACACATGCATGTGTGTATAAAGTCATTTTCAGTGTCTGCAAGTTCTCTGTGGCTTTAACCAAGCTTGGGTTGAAAATATTTTTAAAAATGCTTTTTGCATCTGTACTGAACGTGTGTAGACTTTTTCCTTGTCATTGTTCCCTAGCAATGCAGAGCACCTACCTTATATGAGGTGTTGTAAGCAATATAGGGATGACTTAAAGTCCATGGAATCACGTACATAGGTTGTACACAAACACCATGGGGGGAAATTTTGGAACATTCAGTCCCCTAAGAGGAAAGACCTGTATGCAAATTTTTTATGTTATAGTGATTGCAAAAGAGGCTAGAACTCAAATGTATATAATGTTACATATTATATAATAAAATGGAAAATCTCATCTTAATAGGAAATAAAACTCTGACAAATAGAGTTGGGAGTAGTTCACATTTTCTTTGTAATTTAGAGTTTGAAGGGTTTTTTTTTCCTCTGAATTCTGGGAGTGTGTGTGTAAATTTTAAATTCTGTGCATAGGGGTAGCTTTTGTCAGCATTATTGAGAAGGTTATATTGGTTTTCCATCCATTAGTCTCCCTTTTGTATAACCCCTTCTCTCCCTAATGTATACTTAGTGATCAGTGATCCTAAATGTCAGTGTCCCCTTCCAATGACTTAAGTCAGCTCTTTTAAGTCTAATGAAGTCCTCTGCATTGAGGTGTGAATGACTGATAAAAGTCAATAAGAGTCCCCTTTTATCAATTTCCTACTCAATTAAGGCAAAGGAAATGAGATTCTAGTGTGATGTGATTTTAGTCACTGGGTTAAGAATTCATGACTATATATATATATATATATGTACACACACACATTCTCCAGTATAAGTATATATAGGTAGGATGCTATGACAATGAATGTTTAGGTTCCCCAGAATTCATCCCTCACAGTGGTGGTATTGTGAGATGAGGAGGTGGCTAGATTGAAAAGACTCCATCCAATGCCCTCATAAAACAGGCCCAAGGGACCTTGTTCACCCCTTCCATGTGTGAGTACACAGCGAGAAGTGGCTGTGAGCCAAGAACTGTCCCTCACCTGACACCAATCTGCCAGTGACTTATCTCAGACTTGCAACCTCTGGAATTGGAATTGTGAGCACTTTCTCTTGTTGCTAAGCTAACCAGTTTATGTTTTTAAAGAGCCTGAATGGACCAAGACATAGGATGAGTACACCAGGTACCCCTGAAGTCATGCTTCCTTGCTAGGTGACTGTTTAAAAAGCCCACCCTGAGGACTGGAGAGGTAGCTCAGCAGTAGGGTGCTTGCTGGAGGATCCAGGTTTGATCCCCAGCACCACATACACAACTAAGTGGAGGAAGAAAAAAAATGAAAAAATAAAATTAATTCTTTTTCTCTTTCCCTCTCTCTCTCACTTAAAAAAAAGCCCACCCTGATCTCATTAGACTTGAGTGCTCTATTAATAAAGGCTAAGAGCATAATTTTGTGAAAAACAACAGCTGTTCCCCTTTTCATCAAAACTACGTGCCTTTAGTTGCTAGGAAATATCAGCTTTTAAACATCCCAAGATGAATTCCATTGCTCTCTATTATCAGAAACTACCAGAACTCTTTCCTGCCCACACTGGGAATGGACTTTCAGTGAAGGCGAGCCTGAAGCTCATTTTGACAGTCTGGAATGACCCTTCTCATACTTGGTGTCTATAACCATTCCACTGTCCATTATGAGTACATTGCATCCCCTCACTTTGGCTTCTCTCTAATCCCCTGTAGGCATATGCTAGTTCTGGAACTCTTATGGAATCTCTGGTTAGTGTTTTTCTGAGAAGTTAGATAAGGCCAAGCTTTAGTTAAGCTCCACATAGTCAAGTGACATACAGCTGTTTTTGGCTGAAAGCCCTTTGATTTTCCAAGTTCTCAAAAGGAATCATTTAAAATGTAAAATGTATGAACATCTTTCCTCTGAACAAAATGGTACACTTTTTCTTGGCTTAATTTCCTCTAGACATTAAAATTAAGACTCTTTCACCAGTACCAGAGATCAGTAATGTTGTACATGTTGCCAGACTTACAGATTAGATAAACATTTTGGTTTCCAGTAGTGTTTTCATGGAATTATCTCTATTCAGGTCAAATTCTATTTTGAGAACTCCAGCTGATTCAACAGCCTACAATTTGTACTTTGGGTTTCAAAGTAAATACTTGATTTAACTCAAGTCGAGAGAACTGCACTTGTATTTGAGCCCTGACCCATGTAATTTTAATATCCATTAGCCCTCACTATGGGATGTAATTGGATCGATCAGATGCTTCATAGGTTCATGCAAACAGTGGGGAAAGCATTCCAGCCACTTCCCATCCAAAGCAAACAGTGCAAGTCTATTGGTCTAAGCAGGAATCGCCAATTAGGCCATATTCCTTTCTTCACCACTTCCTTCCACTTTGTGGGGTGAGGCCCTGAAATACAGAGGGACAAAGCAAGAGGACTTTAAGAAGGGCACACAACTGCTTTAGTGCATCTAGATTCAGATATGAACTTACAGTCAAGATGGATCGACCAACACAGAAACCCTTGTAAGAAAGGCATGAGGATTTACAACCTGCCAATAAGCAAGGACAGAGAGCAGAGGGGCTGGGATGGAGAAAGAATCCACATAGGAACTGAGTTGTTAGCAGGCAAAATGCATAAGAACAAGGCTTAGCTTGCTGTCTAGGGAGTGGAACGGAAAGCAAGTAGAAGAGCAGTGTTCACAACAAGGAGAATGAAGCATCCGGAAGATGAGCAGCGCAATCACACAGAAATCTGAAGAGACCCGGCAGTCAGGAAGGACAATAATCAGGACTCACACAAGATACCTGCAAAACTGTTGCCCTTTTGCACTTGACAAAGTTCTCAAGCACGTCTGATCTGCCCTAAGGGTCCCATAAATACATGCGCAGTAATTCTGGAGTCAATGTTCGAAAAATGATCATTAACATAGCTATTTTAGGCACTTAATGTACATGCACCTGGTCTTATCAAATCTCTTTAAAGTTTTCTTATTTCCATTTTACAGATAAGGAGATTGAAGTTCAGAAGACTTCAGTAGTCTATATGAGTTCAAACAGCTTGGGAGTGAGAAGATTCAAAGCTGAGACCATGTGTATCTGACTTTAACGCTCATGTTCTTAACCACTAAGCTATACTAGATCTCCATGTGAGATCAAGTGTATGTGATTTAAACAACTAAATTACCACCTGTGATTCTAATTAGCTAGGGCCTTTCATATTTCAAGAAACAGAGAGTCCCCAGCTATCTTAGTTCCTGGGGCGCAGGTGCAATAAAAATACATAAGGAAGTCAAGGCAGGATAGGAGTCCCATGGCCAGACCACAGAGAGAATCAAAATGCCTGTGGGAGGCGACTAACTCTTATGGCCAAATAGCAGCTCCATCAGTGGTCCCTGCAGGAGGCAATTGTCCCTATTTAGTTCTACCATCAGGGGGGCTCAGCTGCTGAGCACCTTAAACCTTTTCTGGCCTGTAGTGTGTATGTTTTATCTATTTCCTTTCTACGCTGTAATTTCTAGATACTCCTCCCTTCCATGGCTCATGATGACTGTTGTTTAATGTGTGCCATTAACTGACTTCCATTGCTGTTTACTCCTTTCTATCTGTGTTTCTGTCTGCGTCAAACATTCACGCTCCCTGAGAGGCAGGATCTAATTTGGTCTACGTGTATCCAGTAAAGGGTACCCACACTGGACAGAGTCTGAGGTCACTTCATTAGCTGTACTCAGTCTACAAAGACATCTTAGGTCCAGGAAGTTCGTTCCCGATCCAATCAGCTATGAATTTCTCTGTGGTGACCCATGCATAGAGAGTTTCTCAAAAGTGGGCTGTGGGCCCAGTGGGCACCTTACCCAACTTTGGTTTTTTAGGTGAATTCTTTTTAAATTTTTTATCAAGACATAATCTTTATGTATCATTATAATCTGATACACATATACAATGTACAATAATCAAATCAGAATAAGTATTTCCATCTCCTTACACATTAATCATATTTGTATGTTAGGGATTTCTAGTTATTTTTCTGTTTATTTTGAAGTATATCACAGTTTGTTGTAAACAATAGTCACCCTGTGCTATAGAAAACCAGAATTAATTCCTCCTCTCTAGCTGTGTTTTTATGACCTTTATCTCACTTCTTTCCATCTTCTTTCCCACTGCCCTTCCCGGTCTCTGATGACCACTACTCAGCTCCATTCTTCTATGAAATTGACTGGCTGAACTATCTTCACCTAACATCTCCCATGTATAATTGAATTGTGCTTGCTTGATCTGCCATGAGATGGGATGGAACCTCCTGGAAATTACCTTCTCATATCCCTGTCAAACCCAAGCCCCTGAAAGACCAGAACCTTATGTTTTCATAAGGCCCCCAGCATGTCTGTATACCTTTGACTTTATGTTTCTGCATTTTGTATCTAAATATATATATTTTTTCATGATTATATATCTCTAGTTTCTTTCCCTTCTTTTGAGGAAAAAAATCTGAAAACCCCTCTTGATGTGGCAGGGCTGAGTTTTGTCTGCTCTTAATGCACTAACAACAATGTTGATAATATCCTCTTTTATAGCACACATGTGCTTTTAACACTTCAGGCATTCAGTTTTGTGGGAAGTGGCTTTATGACATGAGTAATTTGGAAATTGACCACTATCTGCAGGGGTGGAAGGGAGCCCACTTTTCTGATTACTTTAGCCTTTGGATCTCAGTGTTTTATACATCTTGTCATATGGAACTAATAGCACTACACATTTCAAAAAGACATCTCCTAATGCAATATGAGATTTGAGTCTTTGAGCCTTTAATACTGCATTATGGAACTATTAAATCAAGATGTATGCTTTATTCATCTCTTGGTTCCCTATAGTTCTTATTATGGTGCTGTAAATGTAATTGATATGTAACCTGCAGAGGTTAAAATTATACTCAAGCAACCTTTGATTCCTGGCAGTACTAATGTTGACTTGGACATTGCTAGGTACCAGTCACTAGCACTGACCCGATTACTACTTCTACTACTACCAACAGTGCTAATTTACATTGGCTTAATGCTTGCCATGTGCCAGGCATGTGACGCAACAAGCTCGAGGGGTTATCTTGCTCAACACTAGGTGGTAGGCAGTGGATCCTGGATTTGAACTGAGTAAGTTTCCAAAAGCAACATTCTTTTTTAATGCTACCTTGATCATGAAGCAGAACAGCACAAAACAGTAATTTAGAGCCAGCAAAGGGAGTTTTGGGAACTCAACCTAAAGCTCTTAGCCCCAGTTTCTCAACAGATGCTTTGATGTGATAGAAGAGACTAAATAGGAACAGCTAATTACCCACAGGGCTGTCCCCAACACTCTTCGAAAGACATAGACAAAATTGTTCCTCCCTGATTGGGATAAGCCAACTGTCTGAAATAGGTGCTGACTCGCTCTAATTTACTATGTGACCCTTGAGTGCAAAGTCTGGGACTAGGAGATAATGGGGAATCCAAAGAAAATGAAACTATAAGTATTTGCTCTTTTATGGTTTTCAATCTATCTGTGTGATATGATTTAAGAACAAAAGGAAAAGAATAGGGACATTAACCTACCAAAAGATGGGTTGGCATTTTATGGCAGGTCTATGTCAAACATCACACAGAGGAGAGCAAAATAGCTCAGTTTATACAGAGCTAATGACCATCACATTTGTACTTACGAACATTAAGATCATGTGGCATAGGGGTACCCTACATAGAACCCAGGGAATCTTTTTCCTGTGTTCCTTCATTTATTCTTGGTGGGTTTTTTACTTTGAAAGGAGCCCAGAGATCATGTTTTACAATGCTTCCTTTTTATTTACATGTTATTATGGTTTGGACACGAGGTATCCCCAAAAGCACCTGTTAATACGGGAATATTCAGAGTGAAATGATTAGGAAAGCTGTAACCTAATTGATCCATCCTAGTTGAATGAACTGGGTGGTGACGATAGGCAGGTGGGGCATGGGTAGAGGAGGTGGATCACTGGGGTGCCCTGGAAGGGTGCATTTTCCATATGCAGCTTCCCCTTTCCCCCTCTCTGTTTCCAAACCCTGCCATGAACTGAGCTGTTTTCCTCTGCTGGGCTCTTCCCCATGATTTGTTTCCTTACCTTGGGGTGAGAGCAATGGATTCAGCCGTTTGTAGACTGAAACCTCTGAAGTCATAAGTCCCAAATAAAATTTTTCTCCTCCAAGTTGTTCTTGTCAGGCATTTTGGTCACAATGAAAAAACAACAGCAACAACAATAACAACTGACTAAAATACATGTAAACACAGCTATACTATCATACATTTTTCCAATCTACAAGCTCTTTCAATGTGTACTCATTAAACACTTACTATGTGCCAGGTACTTTACACAGATGAAATAATATGGTCCCCACCATTAGAAATTACAACTTGGGAACTGGGGCGGTGGCTCAATGGTTGCGGTGCTTGCCTGGCATGGGTGAGTGCGCAGGTTCGAGCCTCAGCACCATGTACACAAGGAGGTGTTAGAGCAGAGATCCACATGAAAAACTAAATAAAAATTGTTTTTCTCTTTAAAAAAGAAAGAAATTACAACTTGGACATTTATTATAATAATAATAGTTTTTTTTTCAATCTGTCAATGTTAGAATGATGGGTGACCTGTTTTCCCAATTATATTTTTCTGCATTTACTAAAATTTCTACAATGACTCTAGAATACTTTTATAATCAGCATACAGAAATTAAACTAGGATGCACAAATTTAGATTTATGACACATGCCAAAAAAGAGGAAGAATAGTAATTTTTTTACTTTATTCTTTTTTATCATTAAGAAATTTAGTTATTGTACAATAAAAAATGCATCCAAAGTAACAGCATGATATGTATATATTCTTAAATCACATTTACCCCTAGATCCCTCTCTATTCTCTCTCCATTCCACCTCCCACATAAGCCCCCTACCCCATCTTTCAATACATATCTATGAATGTCCTAGGTTATATGTTGCTTTGCCTTTGCTCGGTCTAATACATGAGATTGACTACCTTACACACAGGCCTGGGTTTAGCTCCAGCCTCCACAGATGAGTGAAGGCATTTGACTCTTGACTCTGGGTTAGGCTAACTTCCTTCAACATGATTTCTTCCATCGCCAGCCATTTACCTTCAAAGGATGCAATATCATTATTTCTAACTGCTGAGTAGAACTCCATGGTATACATATATAACACAGTTTTTGGATCCATTCATCCAGTGAGGTGCATGTGGGTTGGTTCCATAATTTGGCTATTGTAAATCGAGCTGCTATGAACATAGATTTCGCTGTGTAATTGTAATGTGCTGATTCCAACTTCCCTGGAAAAAATACCCAGGAGAGGGATAGCTGGATCATATGGTGGGTCCGTCCCTAATTTTTTGAGGTTTCTCCACACTGCTTTCCAGAGGAGTTGTACCAGTCTACAGTTCCACCAATAATGTGCTAGTGTTTCTATCTCTCAGAAACCCCTCCAGCATCTATTATTGTTTATAGTCTTCATTTTTGCCAATCTTACTGGAGTGAGGTGAAATCTTAATGTGGTTTTTTTTTTTTTTTTTTTTGCATTTCTCTGATTACTAGTGATTTAGAGCACTTTCTCATGTATTCATTGGCTTGCTCAATGTCCTCTGTTGAGAAGTTTCTATTTAGCTCTTTGGCCCATTTATTGATTGGGTTGTTTATGTTTTTGAGGTTGAGATTTTTGAGGACTTTGTAAATTCTGGATATTAGTTCCTTGTCAGAAGAATCATGGGCCATGATTCTCTCCCATTCTGTAGGAAGTCTCTTGGCATTTTTATAATTTCCTTAGCTGTGCAAAAGCTTTTTAGCTTTATAATATCCCACTCACTGATTTTTACTTTACTTCTTTCATTTTAGGAGACCTGTTGAGAAAGTCTTTGCCTACTACCAAATGCTGGAGTGTTGGCCCTAACTTTTCTTCCTAGTTCCTTGATCCATTTTGATTTTTGTGCAAGGTGAAAGATATGGGTCTAATTTCAACTTTCTGCAAGTGGCTGTCCAGTTTGTCCAGCATCATTTGTTGAATAGGCTGTCTGTCCTCCATGTTATATTTTGTCCCCCTTTGTCAAAGATGAGATGTTTAAAGATTTGTGGGTTTGTTTCAGGGTCTTCTTTTTTATTTTAAAGAAAGAGGGGCAGTGAGAGAGTTGGAGAGAAAGACAGAAGCAATTTTTATTTAGTTTTTCATGTGACTTTCGTTGCTCCAAGACTTCATCGTGTATGCGGTGCTGGAGTTTGAACCCGTGTACTCACACATGCCAGGCAAGCACTGTAAACATAGAGCCACCAGTCCAGCCCCCTTTTTAAAAATTTTTTTCAGGGTCTTCTAGTCTATTCCATTGGTCTTCATTCCTATTTTGATACCAGTACCATGCTGTTTTTGTTACTGCAGTTTTATAGTATAGTTTTAGATCTCGTATAGCAAAACCACCTGTTTTGTCTTTGTTGCTTAGTAATGTTTTGGCTATTTCTGGGCTTCTTATTGTTCCAAATGAGTTTGATAATTGCTTTTTCTATATCTGCAAAGAATTACATTGGTATCTTGATGGGGATTGTATTGAATCTATAAAGAGCTTTTAGAAGAATGACCATTTTAATTATATTAATTCTACCTAACTTAGAGTGTGGAATGTCTTTCCATCTTCTCAGATCATCTTAGATTTCATTCTTTAGTGTCTGATAATTTTCATTGTAGAGGTCTTTGATTTCCCTTGTTAGATTAATTCCCAAGTATTTTATTCTTTTTGAGGATATTGTGAATGGGACCGATTTCCTGATTTCTTCTTCTGCACTATTATTGTTACACTATAGGAAAGCTATTGATTTATGGACATTGATCTTATAGCCTGCCACTTGCTAAATCTGTTTATAAAATTCAAGCAGTTTTCTGGTGGAGCTTTTTGAGTCTTCCAGATAAAGGATCATATTGTCAGCAAAAAGGGAGAGTTTGACCTCCTCTCTTCCTTTTATTATCCCTTTGATTTCCTTCTCTTGCCTGATTGCTCTGGCTAGGGTCTTGAGAACTACATTGAATAAAAGTGGTGAGAGCGGACAACCTTGTCTTGTTCCTGAATTTAGTGGAAATGCTTGAAGAATAGAACTTTTGAGAGCTTCCTATATAGTATACTGTGCTTAGCATTTTACATAAATGTTTTATTTAATCCTCAAAATGATTTTGTTAAATTAATATTACATTTATCCTCATTTTACCAATGTTATTACTGATACTAAGAGATTAACCCCCAGATTACACAGCTGCAAATGGTAAAGTCACAACTGAAACATCACAACTACACTAAGAAAAAGCAAAGTGATGGTCAAATGCATCTTTTCTTTTTTTTAAAACAATGTTTATTTTAATTGTACAAATTTATGTGGTGCAGTGTGGTAATTCAATACCTGTATATGGTATGGAATAATCAAGTCTAGGTACTTAACATTTCCATTTCCTTAAACATTTAAAAAAGTTTGATTAACACATAATATTGTACATCTTTATGCAGTACAGTCAAATACATATTTCCTAATTCTGAAAACTCTCTTTCCTATGTAGTCTTATATGTAACCAAGTGATTTTATGCACCTATACATATTTGACAGTATATAGTATTATTTTTGGAAGAGTTTCTGTTTCCTTTTGATGGAGAACAATTCAAGGCCATGAATCATATTTTTCCCAATACTTTTTTCTTTATTTCTTCTCCAGTCTGTGGCAGAGGGATACCTGTCTGAACAACACTTAGAAAACCCTATTGATTGCCTGGCATGGTGGTTATGTAGCCAAGAAGTTCCTTGCTTTGCCAAGGGAGACTGCAGGTTCTGATATGACCCTTTGCTGGGTTCAGTTTCTTATCTTCACCGTGGGACCTCAAATAAACATTATTGGTTTTTATAATAATATTTACTAATCATCTACATGGTTTCCAGTACTGAAGGAAAGATCTCAAAGGGGGAAGTGCATCGCATGAAAGTGTTCAGGAAGCTGCAAAGGATCCTACAATGCCAAGGCTGCTCTGAGCCTGGAGGTTGTGCTGTTTATAAAGTGTTTTCCACCTCCCTGAAGAAAATAGCCACGTCAGTCCACCTGAGACCTGGTATTATTTGAAGGGCCTGGGTGACCCATGTGTTAAACTGCACATTTGCCTCTTGTTCAGACTTTTATCTGAGAAGAAACTCCACTTATAATCCAAAGAATTATTGACCTACTTGGCGAGTTTATTTAAATATGAACGTCTAGGTCTAATGTTAACGTTAGACACTAGGCTGCACCTTTGTTCATTTAGTTTTTCAGTAATAATCCATCTAGCACCTTCTTCATGCAAGGCTTTATTATAGGTGCTTGAGGTAACACAAAGGGCATGAAAATGTGACCCCTGACCTCCAGACAGTTATTGCTAAGAACCCAAATATAGGTAACTAGAAACAAAGCAATAAATGCTTAAGTAGCACAAGAAAGGTTGGAAGCCATGACACATGGGAGGTCATTAGCAGCATTGTCAGTTTTAAGCATTTTAGCATGCCCAGGCTCCAATATAAGAGGAGGTTTATCTGAGTTATGTCATGCATTTTCTAGAGCACCCAGGGCCGAGTGTAGCACTGTTCCCTGCCCGAGACAGAAAATTTGAAGTAACAAGCCATGATCTTTATTACTGATAAAGGCTATGCTAGTGGACGTAGTTGAGGATCACAGCAAGATAGTCAATCTAGTTTCCTAGCTAGGCCCCGGAAAAGCCCACCTGAGGGGAAGTTAGAATCTGCAGAGCAACTATTCCAAGCCAGGTCCTGGCCTCCCCCTAGAACAAGTAGAAGAAGAAGGAGAAAGCAAGGTTCCTGTGTTCGGGATCCTGGGTGGATTACTTCCTCTGGTGAAGAATTATGGAACAGGTGCCTGATTGGGTGTCACAAGGATTCCACTCCATCTCTGTGGGGAATGTTAAAGGAAATTCTTTTTCATGGAGAGGAGCTATGAGGAATGAGCTTTCCCCATCAAGCTCCCCCAGATTTTAATTCTCTTTTCACGCACTGGGCTTGCTATTGAATGTATGATAGGTAAGGGTGTGGCTTTCCCCCTGGGCAGGAGATGGGCAGCAATGTGAGGCCACACTACTACCTTGAAGGATCTTTCTAGAACAGTGTAGTCTTTTTTTCTCAGAAAGCTTTAAAAAACCATCTGAACCGAGCATTATTTCAATGCACATCAATGCCAAATTGTCCTCAAGGCTAAAAATGTTACCTATTTTCATCCCAAATTATTTCCATCCATGAGTAAAATATAGACAATTAGAGATTCTGACATAGGATTAAAATGAACTACTAAGATGTTCCAATATTAAAATGCATAAATTTACATTAACAATACAACGTTAGAAGTGCCCCAAATTTGAATTGTCCTGGGAGTAATTAAAATCCTCAAACTAATTTCTCTTGCAAGTTGAAGACCCAAAACATTCATGTTCAAAAGAATTACGAATAGCATCAAGTAATAAGTAATTTAAACTCATCTCTGCCTAGTTTCTTATTCCGCTCTCAACGTAGGGGTTTTTTATTTGCAAGCTGGGCAGGAGTTGGGGTGCAGCTGGAATTCTTTCAGCAGATGCTCTCTGGGTTGGGCATGTGTCCCTGGAGCAGGCAGAGTTTCCTCAGGACCTCTAAAGTTACACTGGTTCAACACCAAGTCTCCAAATGACTTCCTTTGAAAAGAACTTAAGGACAAGCAAGTTGATCACAACAGGAGCCTCATGCCACCATAGTCAGAAAACAAACTAATTCCCAGCCCTCACACCAGTTATCCCAGGAAGAATTATGTTGCCAGAGCCAAGTGCTAATGGCAAACTGAGGAAGAAATGTTGCTGGAAAAACAAACAAAATCCAGCTGTCTCAGAGACCATTAGACAGTAATCCCCCTCCTATGGGGGATCGTCTTCTGAGGGGCAAGGGCTGTATATGAAGTGAAGGGTCTTTAGCCCTAGGACACCATCTCTTCTCTCATGGGAGACTTTGGGGTATGACCACCTTTGTCTGTGCTTAGATAGAGGGGAGTGCTCCAGGCACCAAATCCTAAGGTGTGCTTTGTTTCTTCCATTGTATTTTGACCAACATTCCAAACTTCTTCATTGTTTTATTTTCTGGCACCCTGTTTGGTTGTTTGAAGTGACCCAGCACCCACTCTCCCTGGAGAGTCACACTGGCTGTTGCTGGGGCATCCTTCAAAGGGAGGGAACTCCTTCAAGCCCACATTTATTTAGCTGGAGATTCATTCCAACTGAAGCTGTTGTCTTTGCTCCTGCAGACTGTGTCCCTAAAAATTTGGTGGCTCTTAGTTCTTCCTGTGCTTTTGGAATGGTATTGGCCAAATTATATTGCTATATTGTGTGCATGTACAAATATGTAACAGCAAATCCCATCAATATGTACAACTAAAATGCACCAACAAAAATTGTGGGGAAATGTCATTTTTAGCAGAAAATTTCAAACATATATAAAAGTATAATAAATCTCTCACCTATCCACTAAAGGGTTTCAGTGATTATCAACTCGTGCATGATCGTCTTTTCCTTGACTTCTGAATATTTCAGGTCTGAAGGAAACTTTTTGTCACATCTTTTCCTGAAACATGAGAAGATGACTGCTGTCTTTCCTTTCTATCTGCTGGTCCCTTCTTTCTCTAGCAAGGCTTATCTGAGATTCTGATAGTTGAAACCTTTTCTTTTCCAATACACACACTGCTAGGAAAGAACAGCTTTTTTCCTTTTTCATTTGCTTTGCTTCTTTTTTTTTAAGAGAGAGAGAGAGAGAGACGGCGTGGGTGGGGGATCAATTTTATTTAGTTTTTCACATGGCTTTTGTTGCTCTGACACTTCATTGTATAAGTGGTGATATTCCTTT
Organism: Aplodontia rufa; assembly: GCA_004027875.1. Classification (NCBI taxonomy): domain Eukaryota; kingdom Metazoa; phylum Chordata; class Mammalia; order Rodentia; family Aplodontiidae; genus Aplodontia; species Aplodontia rufa. The sequence continues at coordinate 15,573 of PVKS010000295.1, forward strand.
AGATATTGACAGATGGGCTCTCCCATAGTGTCAAGAATCAATTCCAGGTGTGGTAAATTCATCTGTTACTAAAAAAAAATCTTTAAATGTATTCAATGAAAATATTTTGAGGATACATTAAGTCCTACACATTTATCTCTGCTCTGGATAATTAATGCAGTGAACAATCAAATACCCTTGTCCTTGAATAGCTTAAATCTCATTGGTGAGAGACAGACAAGAAACAGACTACTAATAAAAATGTATCTGCAGGGGCTGGAGCAGTGGCTCGGCGGTTATGGTGCTTGCCCAGCATGTGCAAGTACACGGGTTCAAACCCCAGCACCCACGTACACAACTAAGTGTCAGACCAACGAAAGCCATTTGAAAAACTCAATGAAAGTTGATTCTCTGTCTCGTTCTCTCTGTCTCTCTCTCTCTCTCACTGTCCTTCTCTCTAAAAAAAATGTATGTGCATTGAATCATGAAAGATGTAATTAAAATAAAAGCAGAAAGGAACCTAGGAAGTGCCTGATGATTAAGTTCAGTTGTTTAACTTTAAAACAGGTGGTCAGGGAAGACCTGATTGAAAGGGAGACTCCTGTGCAGAGGTCTCTGGAGGTAAAGAAAGAGCTATGCACATATCTGGGGAAAGGTCTTCTGGGTAGGTGCAAAACTCTTCACTAAGACTGCACAGGAATATAAGGAGGCTGTGATGGGTGTGGCATGTGTAAGGGAGGGGTGCGGTAGGAAATGAAGCAGAGAGGAGAGGGCATGGATAGGGCCGATGGTGCATGTTTATTTGAGGATGTGGCTTTTTCTCTAAGTGCAATGCAAGTTTTAGGAGAACCTTGAGCAGAGGAGTCCCTGAAGATATTCTCCTGACCATGAGACAAACACTGAATTCAGGTCTGGTCTTGACCTACAATTATTTTGCTTGGTTCTGCTTTCCTGTGGCTCATCTCTGATATACCTTTCTTTAGAATCTAAATCTATAACTTTCTGGGAAACTTTCCTTACAATCTAGACGATACCTTTATCTTTGCTTAAAATGGTTGTGTACCCTGAAACTTTCAAGTCATACTTTGAGGATCCATCCTGGGTTGTCTTCTCCTTCTCGTCTCAATTCTGTCCAGATTATCTTTAACTACTTAACACAGCTCTCCTGGCCTTTGGTCAGAAATTTTCTGGTTGCTTTTACTGTGGACTTGTTACTTGTGGCTTGAAATTACAATTGCTACCTGAACTCCAACCTTTTTGGAGGAATCGTTTCAGATTCTGCCTCTGAGATAATGCATCTGGCTTCTCTGGATCCTGGAGGCTTTTTACATATCCAATTATAGTTAAGCCACCTTGGTTTTTCCTGGTGTTTTATTCAAAGTTTGACTTGTATGTTAATTTACATTTTCCTTTTTACGTCTCTTTTGGTCTTCAGGATCTGATGTTTCACATCCATCTAGTATTTGTCCTGGGGCCTCAACTTTTCTGCTATGGAAGCCTCTCTCTTTTTCCTGCAAAGTCAGTTGGTCTTCATCTGCTTTTTTTCATTCCCAGAGCCCAGCAGGACCCATTGAGGCTAGGCCCTGGATTATGCAGCCCACAAGCAGTCTCTGGAATTTATCCAGTTTCTGAAACAAGTTCTCAGATGTTACATAATTATTATGGATCAGTCAATTTTAGAAAACCTGAACTTTTCACTTAAGGACAAGGTTGCTTGTAGTCAATCAATTAGAATAATGAAATTAGTGGAACCGTGACTTCTGAGTTTTAGCACAAATCTATGCAAAAATTTCTACATTGAGTATATGAGAGTTTATAATTTAAGGAAGCTGGTGGAAGAAGGTTTCCCGAGAAATAATCTTTAAGAATTAGGAGGCAATATTTTACTGTCCTGAACTGCCAAACCTCATATTTATGGAACCAAATCCATGAAAAACTGGCTATGGTCCATGCAATATTTTGAGTGTTAGAATTTGCACTTGGTCCCTCTAGTTATTTGAGCCGTGTGAAAAAAATGGCCTTTGCCAGCCCACTCCCTGTTGACTACTCAGAGAGTATTATTCCTCCACTTAAGAATTACACTTTAAAAGAGACCCTAATTAAGGCTTATTTTCAAATAGTAGAATTTGAGGACGTGCTATGCCATTTAATTTCCTAGCACCCTCCCTCCCACGGCCACTCCACTTTGATTCCTTTTCAACATTAAGGACCCCATTTTGAAAAGTCCAGCATTAGACCCCCTACTGCTGAAGTTTACCAGGTACAAATGTTGCACCTATGCACTGTGGGTCCCTTTAAGCTTGGCTGCTGGCAATTCTGCCGAATCTCTTAACTAGAGAGATTTTTCAGCTGGGTCAATACATTTTCCTGAAGCAATTTCATTCGAGCAAGGCATCCAGCGTTTCCAGAGACTCATGGATCATATATCCTTAGTGGTAGGTAGGATGAGGGTGATTGGTTATAGACTTTTGAATTGGCTACTTGTTTACACTCGTGAGCAGCAGGCTGCTTATTCATTCATCAAATATGGAACAGTTAACTACTCTATTTCAGGTACTATTTTAGATATCCAGTTTACTGTCATAAGCAAGAGCCTAAAATATGTCACAACTCTGATAGTCACATAAATCCAAGCTTTCTAGTAGCATTCTTGGAAAGAGGATTATGCTACCCCCTAGCTCCTTTGGGTTACCATTACTACACTGCCCCTGGGGTGGAGTCTATTTGACATTGTTGCTAAACATCTGAATCTTGCACTAAATCTCTCACTATATTTGTAGTCATGGCATCAACCAAGGATCTGGAAAAGCAACTCTTGGTAAGAGCGTCCATATACTATAAACTTTACACAGACCTGAATTGAGGCTAAGTTGGTTGATAAATAGTCCTTACCATAATGGAGATAGAATCATTTGAACATATAATTTTAGAATTGGGATGGATCTTAGACATTCTGAAATCCAACTCCTGTTACAATTCAAAGCCTGTGAAGTGGCCTACTAATTATTTCATTGAAATATTATTTACTAAATAACTGAATTAATTTGTTACTGGGCATAACATATTGTGATAGGGACTGGAAGTATAGTGGTAAACAGGATAGATTTGACTCCCTGTTCTTCTGGAACTCATAGATCAGAAAAGTAATAAAATATTAAATAGCTATATACGCTGTTATCTATTTAATTGAATAGAAATACAGATTGTCAAAGGTGCAGCTGAGAGGGGAAACCCTCCCCTTGTCTGGGGGAGTCAAAAAGGCTTCTCTGAGGAGGTGAGGATGTGGGGAAAAGTGATAAAGGCAGGGGGAACGGCCTGCTCCTGGATGGAAGGAGCATGCCACATCTAAAATCTGAAAGAAACCCAGAGAGGCTGGAAGATACCAAGTGAAGGGGAGAGGGACTCAGGATGAAGTAGGAGGACTAGGCCAGGACCCTATTATGCAGGATTTGATAAGTCAGGTGAAATATTTTGAATTTCATTCTAATTGCAATGCTAATTTATTTAAAGAGAACAATAGGTAATTATATTTCAGTTATTTTTGCTTCTATACATAAACTTTCTCATATGCACTCTTCTTGGAGATTTGATATACAGAGAACAAAAAAAAAGACTTCACATCCTGGTTTTTGACCCACTGTGTTGACTTTTTTTTATTATTAATTATGATAATTATTGAGGTTAAAATGTATAATATAAAATTCATCATCTTAACCACTTTTAACTGCATTGCCTTTTGTGAGTAAATGCAGAGTCAAGAGCTGTGAAAGCCAGGGCCTTTATCAAGAAGGGCCACGGACTTGAGAAAATAACGGTCTTTTGCATGGAGCTATCAACTCAACATCTGAAGGAAGGAGCACAAAGTTTCTCCATTCACGAGTGATTAGAATGAATCCGCCTAATGATGCAGAAGTTGGTTTTAACGAAGAGGGAAGAGCATCACGTTCCACACTAGCATTTTCAGTAGCTCTGGAGAGAAAGCAGTTAAAGCTTAAAATCAGCTGGTCTTAAAATTAGAGGGACGATGTTTGGGACCTTGATTATCTCCTCCACTGATTCCGGAAAAGAAGGACAGTGAGTACCCCACCTCAGTCTCTGGAAGAAGCCTCAGAGCAGATGCTACCATTGGTGTCTTCTCTAAGGGAAAGCATTTACCCATTCAAAATGCCCTATACCTAATCAGTGGATGATGTTCCAGTCATCTCTTGCTGAGTAAAAATAACCCCCAAGCCCAGTAGCTTCAAAGAAAACAATTACTGCACTATCAGTCCTGATTTTTGTGGGGAAGGCACTCACAGGGGCTTAACTCAGTACCAATTCCGGTACAGAATCTCAGCAAGGGTTTTGGAATATTGACTCCTCCCTGTGTTCCAGAACTCAGGAAGGGCAAAGAGGAGAAAGGTGAGGGAGGCACATTTTCCAGTTGAGTTTTTTCTCTTCAAAATGCCTTCCTGGAAGTCCCATACCTTGTCACTTCAGCTTGCATTTCACTGGCTAGTACCTAGCTCCAAGAAGTTGGGAAACATGATCTTCCTGTAAAGTCTCAAATAAAGTCAGCATTTTCTTATCAAAGGTGAAGGGCAAAACAAACTGTGGCACGTAATTCGAAGTCTTTGCTGCACTGTATAAAGCAGACTGAGTGACCTGCAGGACTGGTTGAGTACCAGAATCTAGGTCAGAGGTGCTAATGACTTGGACTAGTGCAAGCAGTGCCTATGTGGAGAGATGAACAGATTCAAGCGACATTGACATTAAGAAAGCAAAATCAACCAGAATGGGTGGTGATCTGGAGAGAGAATGTGTTAGAGGTGACTTCCAGAATCCAGAATAAAATGACTGATGTGAGTACGCAGGTGGGCAAGTAGTGGTGCCCTTTATGAAATAAAAATCACAAGGAGAGGACCTCATTTAAAATAAAACAGGAAGTACCATTTAAGTTTATTCAGTTTGAAGTACTTTTGAGACTTCCAAAAGGAATGTGAAATAGGCAGATGCATATTAGATTCTGGAGCTCGGAGGGTTCTGAGTGGAAAGTATGTATCTGGGTATCAGCGTATAAAAGGTAGTTATTGACACAGTTGTGAATGACATAATTTAGGATGCAATAATGGAGTGATAAAATTTTAAAATTATGAAGAGGAAATTGAGCCAACAAAAGAGATTAAAATGAAATGCCTAGAAGGTAAGGTGGAGGGCTATATAGATGTAGCTCAGCGTAGAGTTCAAACCTAGCAAACCCTGGATTCTATCCCCAGCATCGCAATTAGTCAATCAATCAATCAGTAGCAAGTAAGTAAGGTGGGGAAACAGGAAGGTAAGACAGCATAGAAACTGGGGAAGAAAGCTTTCCAGGAAAGGGCGAAGGAAGACTAACACATTTGCACTGGACCTTACGATACGTAGGCTCCTGTGACCTGGGCAAAAGCTGTCTACAAGCTTTGTGGAGGTAGATGCTAGATCAGAATGTAACAAAAAATTGTGCAGAGGTGAGGAATTAGAGACCGTGAGAGAATTCTGTGCTCTGGAGGTTTGTCTGTAAGAGGAAGCGGAGCAACATGGTAGTAGTTGGGTGGTGGGATGTGGTGGAGGACTTTTCATTTCTTATTTATTTGTTTTTTGGCACTGGAGATTGAACCCACAGATGATTTACCGCTCAGCTACATTCCCAGCCTTTTTTTTTAAATTTTGAGACAGGGTCTCACCAAGTTGCTTAGGACCTAGCTAAGTTATGAGACTGACCTCAAACTTGCGATCCTCCTGCCTCGGTCTCCCAAGTTGCTGGGATTTATGGGTGTGCACCACCGTGTCCAGTAAGCTTTTCTTTTCAAGAATGGAAATTATTAAAAATATTAAGAAATTCTATTTTCACACTTCTCTGTAATTTACTATAAACAAATAAGCAATATGATATTTATGAGTATTAATTTTAATCTATATTCAAGACATTCTCTGTATTCTGATCGGGAATACACACTCTAGGAGTGTTTAGAGTAGCACGTTAAAGCTTCTGACCAGAAGCCAGACATCATGTTAACACAATGGATAGAAGCAGTGACTATTCATTGATGAAGTGGAAAGTTCACAAGATATAAGGAGAAGCTAGAAATATTACAAAGTTACTTCTGTCCTTGCATAGACAAAGTATAAAATTCCATCCAGCCCAGTGCCTGCACCCTCAGGGTTCATGTCTGAACTTGTGCTCTTAATTGGTCCCATGTTCAGCAACTCACTGAATGACAGCAGAGCTCTCATTACTCAATCACTTCCCAAAATGCCCCACACCTCTTAATTCCATCCACACTGGTGTTTAAATTCCAATATGTAAAGTTTTGGAAGAACACATACATTCAAATCATAGCAGGGATATCTGTGTCTTTCAAAGATACGTTAGCAACCAAGGCAGGCATTTCAAATAAAATGGATTAAAGTGCCCCACGGATTGCTGACATGGTTGCCTTGGAGGAAGGGTCCCGAGGAACTAGGTTAAGGGAATCTTGGACTCACTTTGCTCCATGTGCCATTTTCATCTACTGGAGAGAGAATTTCACAATTTTATCTCATTGAATTTCTTTGAGAATGAAAGCACTTTAATTTTAATTGAATAAAAATGGATCCTTCTTCTTTCTAGAATAATTTTTTTAAAGAGAGAGGGACAGTGAGAGAGTAAGAGAGAGAATCCATTTTTATTTAGTTTTTCTGTGGCTTTCATTACTCTGACACTTCGTTGTGTACGTGGTGCTGGAGTGTGAACCTGTGTCCTTGCACATGCCAGGCAAGCACCATAACCACTGAGCCACCGCTCCAGCCCCAGTGCATCCTTCTTTTAACTCAATAGTGAATTCTGTTAGCCACTACTGTTAGCCTCATATAGTTAAGATGGAAATAAAACATAACGGATATTTAAAGAATATTGCTATTATTAGGTACATGTTACTATGTACCTAAAATTCTCTTTAAAAAATGAAGAGGCATCCAGTTGTTCTGTCTCCTAAGAGCGGATGCATCCTTGTCATGTGACTAATAGTTGTTGACACAGACTGAGGGGGGCTGGCCTCTGAGAGCCTGGGACACGGCTGAAGCCAGGAGAGCTGGTGAGGTGCAAGAGCCCATGTACAAACACACCTGACACTGTGTTGAGTCTAATACCACACAGGCAGGTGGGAATCCTAAAACTGAACAAGCATCCGTGATTACTATCGTGGAGAACAGGAATTCCACAGTCTCATCATTTATAAGATGTTGTACATTGTGTAAGTTGATCTTTAAGGTACTTATAAACTTAAAGTATGTTAGGTCTATACTTTTATAGAATGAATAAAACAGAATTAAGTGTCCATTCACCATATGAACAAAAGCTTACTGCCGAAAAGTACAGATTTAAAAAAGCAAATTGAATGCCATCTTTTACTTTTCATGAGCAAACAGGAGTCTGTTTCAGTGATTCTTTACCTTGGAAGCACCTAAGAATCAATTAGAGGGCTTTAAAACCCTGGCTACCTACACTCAAGAGTGATCACCTCAGATCAACGGGGAGTGATACGGGTTATCGGTACTCTTAAAATATCCTGATGATTCCAATGTGCAAACTAGACTGAGAAATGCAATAGTGAACTCACCTGGCTGAATTTACTTATATTAAATGCCCTTAGGATGCAATTTCTTTAGCCAAGACATTGATTTCTGAAACAAACCGGAATAATTTTAAAAGAGGATTTTTTTCAGGCTGTGCCATCACAGAAACAAAGCTCTAGTGTTATAATACAAGGACACCAAATCCACGAGAAGAAAATCTGTGCTTCCTGAAACACATCTAACAGAAGCACAGATTTATGAATGATTTCTAACAAACCTCAGGAAGCAATCTCCATGATTCATAAATCATTTCAGCACATATGAAATTTGGAAGGCTATATAACTCATTTCACCAGACTTCACAAACTTTGTAAGGGAATCAATAGGAAAGAAAAACATAGAACACTCTCACAAATATAGAGCCAAGACTTTCCAATATCAGCAAACAGAACATAGAATAAAGCACATGGCTGAGTGGAGTCATCCTGGGAATACAACCCCGACTCAAGACAAGAAAATTTAACTAAGGTAATGGAGTACATTAACAGACCGACTAAAGGAGGCTCTTGCAATCATCTAAAATAGATGTTAAAAAGTCACACAATTTAATCATCCATAAATCATAACCACTTTTAGCCATCTAGAAATAGAATAGATTGAATTCAGTTAAATTAATGAAATTTTAAAGAACATGTAACATAAATCTAGAGCAAACATCATACCTAAGGTAAAGCATTAGACATATTTCTAATTAAGTTAGAAAAAAGACAAGAATGTTTGCTATCATGGAGACTCTAAAGCTTTGTATTGGTGATGTTGGCCCATGAACTAAGAAGAGAAGAAATAAGAAAAGTTGTCATTTGCACAGGGCATACTGGCTCACGCCTACAATCCCAGCAACTCAGGAGGCTAAGACAGGCGGATCACAAGTTCAAGGCCAGCCTCAGCAACTTAACAAGGCCTTTAGCAGCTTAGTGAGAACCTGTCCCAAAATTAAAAATAAATAAATAAGGGGCTGGAGTGGTGGCTCAGTGGTTTTGTGCTTGCCTGGTATGCATGAGGACCCGGGTTTGAACCCCAACCCCAGTACCATGCACACAACTAAGTGTTGGAGCAACGAGGATCAGATGAAAAACTAAATAAAAAATTGGTTCTCTCTTTATCTGTCTCTCATTCTCCCTCTCTCTTTAAAAATAAAAAAATAAAAATAAAAAGGGTTCAGAATGTGGTGTGATATAAAGTGCTTTTAAATTAAATCCCCAGTACCAAAGGGAAAAAAATGTTATCCGTTGTGGCAAAAAAAAAATGATTTTTATATTAAAAACCCAAGAGAAATAACCGAGCAGTCCTAATACTACTAGGATAACTACAAGTGGCTTAATATGAGACCCACATATCAAAAGTAATTAGTTGAAGGAATTTGACAAACTGGATACTAAAATAAATGCAACTCATCCTATTAGTTCTGAATGAAGTCCCAAGGAAAGAGGTGGGAATTGTTTCTCCATTGCAAAGTTAGGAGTGGGCCATCCATAAAGAGTTAAATGGTTCTGTGACCCTTGAGATTTTTATCCAACTCGAAAGCATAAAAGGATTAAAACTTGGCAGTTCAAAATTGAAGACTGATTCTTCAGCATGAGAGACTAGAAGAGGACCACTGGAGAGAGAGGTTCAGTGTGTTTCCTGGGGTTTGAGGGCCCAGCAGGCAGGTGTTTAACATCTACCTAAATAATCTCAAAAAACTATTCTATTCATGTTCAACAAAACTACACATATTTCTAATATTATGCATTTGTAAATCTGTTAGTCAGCATCTTACTAGCATAAGACTAGAATTGGAGCAAAGAGGGTATGAACTTTATTTGAGTCGTTTGAAAGAGGCAGTGTGTCATCAGTGAGTGAATTACATACTGAAAACATGTCTTTCAATTATGTATGTCTGGAAAAAAAAGTTACCATCAGGTCCAAGAATTCATTAATAGGCTCGGCTGTTACCAAAGTGTTTTCCAAAGTCTGAAGCCATATTTACTTATGTGCAAAGGTTTTAATTTTTTTAAGGCTTTAGTTTTGATTGCATACATTTCACACAATTAATTTTAAATGTTAATGTTTATATAATCACGCTATACTTACATATCAAAATTAAAATAATACAGAATAATGTAATTTAAGTTAATGTTCCCTTTCACTTCTTCCTGTGGTCATAAGCCTGTCCTTAGAGGTGATCATCACAGTGAGTTCAGTCTGTGTCTATTGAGATAATTTTTGTGCACTCACGTGTATAGTTATGTGCCTGTAACACATTCACATAAATTAAGTCAAGCTACACATATCATCCTGCAGCTTGCTCCCTCCCTTAATGATAATCTTGGAGATTGCTTCATGTTAATGCATATAGATATCTCACCTTTTTGAAGTTTTGCATAATTTTTTATTATGGATGCCATGTCTTTTCATAAAAAGGTAAAACAGAAAATTTGTTAAGCCCAACATACTTTCTAAATATATGTTGTATAGTTTGAATATTATGCAATGTTACTGATAGACTGGGAATTTAACCACCTCAGTACAAAATTTAAACTTCTGAAAGATATTACAGAGAGAAAGATTTTTAAAACTTTTTCCACATAAATTGTTCCAAATATTCAAATTAATTACTAAAGTCAGGCCAAAGAATAGTTTGTAGTCAGGTAATATTCTACTGCAAACTATTCTGCATTTTGTCTATGTAGCTAACTTTGTAGAAATAGGAAAAAATTCACTCAAGAATGAGAATTAGCATAAAAATTGGCAATGTTTGTCAGGTACGTTTAATAAATTCAAAGGACCTGATATGTACATCAATAGTAATGCTAAGTATCCATGTAGAAATATAATTTGGAAAATGTACAAATAGAAATTTTAAAGAATAGGCTATAGAATATAAGAAAAAATATCATCGTACCATTATTGAATACATGTTATCCAATTTCGACATGGAGATTCTTACTATTTTCACTATCACTCACTAACATGACTGGGACAATGACAATCGTCTTCATTTGGCAAAACTCAGAGCAAAAAATTAATTGTATTTTGTTGTTTTTTGGCAGAAATCAAATAGCAATGTCAAGTGATATCATACATTGTTTGAAAAAGTTTTTGGAAAGTCACTGAAATTATAGCTCACGTGGTAACCAAAACTATTATGGCGCTTGCCTGGCATGCGTGAGGATGTGAGTTCAAACCCCAGCAGTATGCACACAGTGAAGTGTCAGAGCAACGAAAGCCACATGAAAAACTAAATAAAATTGATTCTCTCTTTCTCTCTCACTGTCCCTCTCTCTTTCTTTGTCTTAAAATATATTAGATCTCTAGGCTTATTCATCCTACACAACTGACGTACATCTCCCCATTTCCTCCTTATTCCTAGTTCTGGTAACTACCCATCTATTCTCTGTTTCTCTGCATTCGTTTATTTTAAGATTCCATATGTAAGTGAGATCATGTAATATTTTAAAGTAGCAAAACACAAAATCAACATATAAAAATCCAGTTACATTTCTTCGTAGCAGTAATGACTTACACGAAAAAGAAATTGGGAGAGCAACCCCATTTACAATAGCACAAAAAGGAATAACGTACTTAGGAAAAAATTTAAGCAAGAGGGTAAATATCTACACACTGAAAACAATAGAGCACCGCTAAAAAATACTGAAGAAGACAAATAAATGGAAAGATACTCCATGTTTGTAGATTGGAAGAATTAATATTTTTAAAATATCCATGCTATTCAAAGCAGGTACACTAAGTCAACGCAATCTCTGTCAACATTCCAATGACATTTATCTAAGAAATGGAAAAAACAATTCTAAAATTCACATGGAATCCCAAATAGCCAAAGCAATCTTGAGAAACAAAAGCAATGTTGGAGACACAAAAGCTCCTGATTTCAAATTATATTATAAAACTATGGTAATCAAAACAGAATGACACTGGCCTAAAAAGAGACACATAGACTAATGAAATGGAGTTAAAAAGATCAGAAATAAACCCAAGCAGTTATGGTCAATGAATTGTCAACCAAGGAAAACACAATGGAAAAAGAATATTATTTTTAACAAGTGATACTGGGAAAACTACATATCCACTAACAAAAGGATCAAACTGGGCACCTGTCTTATCTTACACCATATGCGGAAATCAACTTGAAAGGAATTGAAGACCTAAACATTAAAAACTACAGAGATAAATTCCTAAAAGAAAACGGGGGAAAGCTTCTTGACTTTGACCTTTGCAATGTTTTTTTTTTTTGAGATATTATACCAAAATCTGAGACAACAAAAGCAAATATAAACAGATAGAACTATACTAAAAGTCTTCAGTACAGAAAAGGAAAAAATCAACAAAATGAAACAGCAATCTATGGATCTGGGGAAAATATTTGCAAACATTGTATCTAATGAAGGGTTTACAATCAAAATATATAAGGAACTCAACGCAATAGTAAATAAATAAATATAAAAGAAAAACTGAATAACCCAAATTTAAAAATGAGCTATGACCTGAATAGACAGTTTTCTACAGACAGAAAATTGGGCAGCAGTTACATGAAGATGTGCCCAGCGTTGCTGATTGTGAAGGAAATGCAGATCAAAACCATAAAGAAAAGGACATTCTTAAAGACTGTTAGTGAGAATATAAATGGGTATGGCCATGTGTATAACCCTCTGCTGGGTATACTCCCCAGGAAAATGACATCAGTACCTTACACAAATACGTTCACTGCCATGCTCCTTGTAACATCATTCACAGTAGCCAAGATGTGGAAGCAGCCTAACTATCCATCAACAGGCGAATGGATAAAGAAATATGGTCCAGATTTACTAGGGAATACTTTTTTCAGCCTTTAAAAGGAGATGCTGCCATTTGTGATGACACAGATGAAGCTGGAGTATGTTAAGCAAAGTGCATAGCCTTTAATTTAGTCAACTGTTGTCTTACTAAATAGGCAACATTTAAGTTTTCCCCCAATTTTCATTGTGTTGGATGTTATTACATATGTTGAAAGTACAAAAATGAGTGGGGTGAGAAGGTTTCTCAAAGGAGAATTATCCTACTGTTAACTGCAGACAGATTTGATGGTTGGATAGTGGATGGACAAAAACAGGCAAAAACTCAAGATTTGAAATATTACTTGTTTGAGTAAAATGTGTTTGCTTCTGTAATTTGGTTGAACTATGAGAATGCCAATAGTGTGCTTTGGATACTAGAGAGATTGAGAATAACCTTCTAACTTTCACCTGTTAGAGATAAATTGAGTCTGAGCCGAACTTCACATACACATCTTTATCATTGAGCAGTAAAATAAAATTATGTGCTATGCTGATATCATTCTACATTAAAGGGACAGTTGACAGGTCTTCAACTAGTCTTGATGACTGAAGAACACTGATTAGTCAGGCTTTACTGTGGAATAACGGTAACAATTTTGTAGTGTGAACCTACAAAACTTGACTTTTTTCCCCTAGTGGATTGGTCATTCTTCCCTTGGTGCTGAGCTGTGTTGATTCAGTCCTCATGACTCAATACTTTTGATTTAGGGGATCCATGCAAGTTTGGAAATTCTCTTTCCAAGATGTTTTTACCTTCACTTACTCTTTCCCTGGATCCTAATGGCTTGGCTGACGTGCCAGCATAGTAACATGGCCCGCAAGGCTGGGCCCTTCTATCTCGGAATGGGGTGACAATCCCATCATTCCTTAGCTCGTGGGGAATGTCTTGCAGCTGTCGGAGGAACACAGATCATTAGTGATTTTGGCAGGATTTTGTTGGAAGCGCAATGCTAAAGATGAAAGGTCAGTTTTATTTAACTGATGAAAACAATGAGTAGCAGATTAAGCTGGTTTTCTGGTAAACAGTGCCATTACGTTCCAGTAAATAGTGTCAAGATGGCTTGATGAATAACACACATGGAGATAAAGAAGAACATCTCTCAGTGATGGAAAATTAGGTATCGCCATAAACTCAAAAACGCCTTTAGTTTTCTTCTTGCTATGATCTGTTCCCTAAAACATTTACCAACAGGTCATTTGGTCGTCCTCACGGAAAAAATGAAGTATGTTCTGTTGAAGGCGCTGTCTACCGAGACGGCCAGTACAAGGAACACTCTTCCTCTGTCTGAAGTGTGAAGACAGCAAACAAAGCAGCGTGTTCGCGCAGCTCCTGCACCGCACAGCCGCCTTTGGAAGCTGGGCGCCCGGCTGCGCTGCAGGAAGGGAAGGGGCGGTCTAATAAGAATCCAACACAGCCAACCACCCGCTCGCCTCCTGCACCGCAAGGTGGAAGACCAAGTTGTGGCCTGCTTGCGTGCCTTTTTTTGACGCACACATTGGCAGTGCAGAGCGAGAGGCTGAGCCTCTGAACTTGGAGCAGGCAGCTACAGAAAGCTCGCTCTCTGAAGGGGCGCTCTGGGTTCCTGCAGTGCGCAAGTAGCTCCAAGCTTTAGGGTGGGTCTCCTGTTGTAGAACCGCTGGCAAGAAGGAAAATAACTGTCACCGTTCATCGAATGCTTATGTGCTGGGCATTGCTGTCAATGCTTGTCAGGGAAAATTAAATTCTCATAATATCTCTACGAGGTGGAAAAAAGAGGCACAAAGGAGTGAATAAAAGAAGGCACGTGGCTAATTTGGAATTTGGGATCTGAATCAAGGTGGCATATATATATGCATATATATGTGTGTACATATGAGTGTGTATGTACATATATATATGTATATAATGAGACACACGGTAATTATTACATCTAACACCACTAAATTATCTCCTCGAGGCCTGAAGCAGCAACCTTTAAACTACTGAGATATTTGCGGTGGATGATTTTTATTTAACCTATCCTGACTTCCCCTAAAGGGCTCTGTATGGTATAAATAAATTAAAGGGAAAAACTTGAACCAATTAAATGTGTTTTTTTTCCCTTTATTTTTAGCACTTTACAACAGCCCTGGAGATATTTGGAGACACCCTGCTGAGTGGTGGAGCAGATAGGAGTGCACTGGCCCGTGACCTCCAGCGAATGAACTTCCTGAACACTCACCATGGCTAAACATTTGGAAAGATCTTGATGCCTGGAAAAAAAAAAAAATGAGCGAGAGAGCTCTGGGCAGCCAGTGAGCTGGCCAAGGCCAGGGGGATCCAGCTGCTTGCCCGCTCTGCGTTGCTGCCTCCGATGTGAAATGAGAAAAGGTGTTTTGAAACTATTACTTTAAAATGGGGCTTTTGGGGCACTGATTGAGAATGTTTTTGATCTTTTGGCCTTGTTTTTGTTGAAATGATATATTGTTTCACAAGCAGTACTGAGCTCCAACCACACATTCCTGCTGACACAACTTTTATTATTTCATGGTTTCAGCATCTTCTCTGGTAACTCTATGCATACTTTTAAAAACCAGCTAGATAAGTGTGTGTGCATGTGTGTGCACATATGAGAGTGTTGGGTGTCTGGTGGGGAGGGAAATCTCTCTGGAATCTGGACTCCATTCCGATTGATCAGAGTATAGATAGCAAAGCAGATGTACCCAAAGCATTGGTGTTTGCCATGCAATCAGTTTATGCAGCAAAACCAAACTTGTCCTGATACAATGGAGTGAGTAGAGTTGGGTGTGGCTTATTGGGGTCATGTCTGGCTTCGGGAGAACACAATGCTATCTTCTTGGGTGAGATTTTTTCCCCTTGGAATGTTCCTACAGGGCTCTCCTAACTTGATCTTTCTTCTTTCTGCTTTCCAAATGGAAATAATAATGGAAAAGAGGACTTGATTGCCTTCCAATTTATCTTGGAAAAATTTCCATATGACTATATTAAGAATTTCATAAGTTTTTTAATGGCTGCATAGATATATATTAATCTGCCCTCTGTTGGTGGGCATTTAAGTTGAGTTCAAGCTTCATTATCATCCACACTGTATAACCGCTCACATTTGTGAATTGTATAAAAGCCATTTCAAGTGTGTGAGTTTGCCTTTTAGGATCAATTTTGAGAAGTTAATTATAAGGTCAAAAGGTACATCGATGTCTGACTCTGGCCTGTTGACAAATTGGCCTCACAGAGTTTTGAGCCAATTAGAACTTCCACCAGCCATGTACCCACACCTCTACCAATGGAGTATGCTGTCAAACTTTTTGATGTCTGGTGATCTGATACAGAAAGCGTGGTTTCTGTTGTGTTTTTAATTTACAAGTCTCTAACCGAGGAGGGTTAAACATTTCACGTTTCTTCAAGCTTCTTTCTCCCCCAACCCCCCACCTTTTTCAGAGAAAGTGAGAGAATGAGAGCGAGAGAGAAAGAGAAAATCAATTTTATTCATTTTTTTCATCTGGCCTTTGTTTCTCTGACACTTAGTTGTGTATGTGGTGCTAGGGTTTGACCCTGGGTCCTTGCACATACAGGGCAAGGGCTCCAACCGTTGAGCCACTGTTCCAGCCCTTCTTTGTGCTTTTTGCGAACAAGTTAGTTATGTTGTTTTATGAACTCTTCCTTCACTCATTTAAAAAATCTGCATATTGGTCTTTTTCTCTTATTGATTTATAGATGTTCTTTATATGTTAGAGAAATGAACCCCCAATATGTAACATAAACTGACAGCACAATTTTTTCTAATTGGTAATTTTATAAATAAGAATATTGCTTATGATAGTTTTTGTTTTGTAATTTAAAAAATTTGATAGCCAAATCTTTAAACATCTGATCATTATGAAAATCTGTTTTGAGTAATGCACATGAGGAGAATCCACTGTTCTTTGTTTTTCAGATGAGTACCTCTTAGCTCCCTTACCATTTATTTAATACTAATTTTTCCAATGTATTTGAGATGCCATTTCTACCCAAAACAAAATTTACCTCTATATTTGCATTTATTTCTTTGCTTTCTTCTGTTGTGCAATAATATATTTAAGTGCCCATATCACACTTTTAATTCTTGAGTCTATAATAATATATTATAGAATTTATTATAATAATGCTTTTTTCTTTCAAGCACATCCTCATTCCTTTTTTTCAGTTTTTCTATTTATCTTTGTTTATTTCTCTGTATAAACTTAAGAATTAGTTCCAGAAAAAAAATGTGTTGTTACTTTTAATGAGATTATGTTGTATTTATAGATTAATTTAGCAGAAAATGAATGGCATTTTTATGATGTTGAGTCTTCCTATCCAAGAGCACAATGGGCCTTTCCATGTGTGCAAGTCTTTGTTCTGTCCCTTGGGAGTATTTAAAATACTTATTCAAGGAAAGAAATTGCACAGTTTTTTTCTAGTACTTTTTCTAGAATGGAATCTTATCTTTCTTATTTGTCTGTATTAAATCTACTAGCTATGTATTGATTTTCACTGAACCATCAGCAAAATGTAATAATTTTCTTTGTTCCTAATATTTATACTTTTTAATTGCTTTATTTTATCAAAATTATTTTGAGTAATATCAAAAAAACTATTAAATTAAATATTAGTGCCCAATATAAAACCATGTTTTCTACATTTTAAGGGCAATGTTTCTCTTTTAGATATACATGACTTAATCATAAAAGCATGGAGTATAGATTTTTCTTATTCAATTCTCAGTATTTCCCCTTCCCCTCCCTTTCCCTCCCCCGTTCTCTTTACGTATACATGACAACGGAGTGTACAATGACATAATTATGAAAGCATGTAGTATAACTAGTTCCAGTTTAGTCCCCAGTATTGTCCCCCCGTTCTTTCTAGATATACATGACAATAAAATAGTCAATGATATAAAATTATGGAGTATAACTTATTTCAACTCCGTCTCCAGTATTTCCCCTCCCCCTTCTCTATCCTTTACTCTACTGATCTCCTATTTACTACTAGAGTTTTAATTTTAGTGACTTGCTGATGATACTCATAAGGTATGTTCATATATGAAGAAAGGAAAGTTGAGTCTGATTCACTTCATGAACTTGGCCTATCTCGTCCCTCCTTCCTCTGTTTCTTTCACTTTTGTCCGTTCCTCTGGTCTTCTCCTTATTTTGGATTAGCTTCTGCATATCAGAGAGAGCATCTGACTTTTCATCTTTGGCTTTGTGAGACTGGCTTCTTTCACTTAGTATCGTATTCTTGAGTTCCATCCATTTGCTGGCAAATGCC
Organism: Aplodontia rufa; assembly: GCA_004027875.1. NCBI lineage: Eukaryota > Metazoa > Chordata > Mammalia > Rodentia > Aplodontiidae > Aplodontia > Aplodontia rufa. Next base: position 33,264 of record PVKS010000295.1, read on the forward strand.
ATAAAGTCGTTCTTCCTTGTGGCTGAGCATAGAGCGTTGTGTGTATACCACATTTTCTTTATCCAGTCTTCTGTTGAAGGGCACCGGGGTTGGTTCCATAGCTTAGCTATTGTGAATTGTGCTGGTGTGAGCATTATGTGGCTGCATCACCGTATTATGCTGATTTTGGATTCTTTGGATATATACCAAGGAGTCAAACAGCTGGGTCAAATAGTGGATCCATGCCTAGTTTTTTGAACCATCTCCATTCTGCTTTCCAGAGTGGTTGTACCAATTTGCAGTCCTACCAACAACGTATAGGTGTATCGTTTCCCCACATCCTTATAAGGGGGATATTTCTAATCCATTATTAAATAATACACTGGTTTATGTGTTGAAATATTTCTATTAAGTTGAGAATATTTTCATCTCTCCTATCTAATTAACCATTTCTTCAATTATTTTTTAAGATCAAGAATAGACATTGCATTTTACCAAATCCCTTCTCAAAATACTTGAAGATAATCATAACATTGATTTATTTAGATCTATTAATATAATGAATTATAGCAATATTTTACTCACAAGGCATTTTTATATTGCTGAAATACATTACTAGATACTATATCATTTTTTAATGAGCTGTTGGAGTCTGATCACTAATATTTCTTTGGTATTTACATTAATAATCATAAATAACGTTTTCATAGATTTTTTGTGCCATCTTTGTTGAATTTTATCAATGTTATGCTTGGTGCATAAAAAGGTGAGAGCTTTCTTTTGTCTGTGCTTTCGAACAGGTTAACTAGTCCAAGAATTGTTATTTTTATTAACATTATCATTATGTAGGACAGGTGAAGTTCCTAGTATTGTTTTAGGACCAGTAGAGAGGGTCTTAGTATAACCACTAAGTCCTGATGATTTTGAAAGAAAACAGCTCCTTATGAGCTCCCTCTATTTTTGCTATAGTAATTGTTTGTTTCTCCATTCTCTAGTTAGTCACCTTGGTAAATTCTCCTCCAACCCCAAATTATCTCATTTCAAGATTTCCTAACATGTTCATTCAGTTAAGAATGGCATTGCATGTGATACTTTTTGTTTTTTATGTATTTGTAGTTATTTTCCCTTGAATATCATATTTCTATATCTATTTTTTCTTTCATTTTTTTCTGATCAGGTTACCAAATAGTTGATTGATTTTACTGGGTTTCTCTAAGATTCAGTCTTTTAGTTTTTATAATAATTTAAATACTTGCATATTTTCAAGTTAATTTAACTTTAGTGATTTTTCTGATTCCCTTAACATCTTAAGTTGTATACTTGATACATTTAAAATTCTTCTTATTAATGTAAGTTCTGTAGACTACACATTTTCCAATGAACACTGTTTTAGCTGTTTGGATATGCATTTTGTCATTGTTTTCCTGATAGTCTTCAGAATTTGTTTGGATTTTCTCCACCTCCTTTGCAGTATTTTGCTCATATGAATCCTAGAGACCTCAGTGTCTTTCATTTTTTAAAAAAATGGACAGGTCTTTCGGGGTCTCGCAGCCTGCAGGTCTGCCTGGTTTTCCTCTCTTCTCTCTGCAGTGACACCTGGTGAGGAGCCTGGAGGCCACGACTTACAGAGTCTCCTATAGTCTAGTTTTGCAACTTGCACGTCTGTGTTGCAATTCCACTTGAGCTTTTTTTGTCCCTTGTATTTTCTCCAAATTGGCACCTTGATCAGCCACGTGTTCTGTATCTTTTGTGAGACCATGAAAGGTGCTGTGCTCATCCATAGGAGCCAGGTGTCACCTCTTCTGTGGTGTTGGCAGCCATTGATGCTCATTGTTTAGATCTGTGAATTCATGAGGGGTGGCGCTTCAAAGTGGTGAACAAATAATTTCATCCGTTCTTTTTAGTTTATTACTGTATTTCTCTTATAAAGAGATGTTGTTCCTTGTCTGCCAGCCGTATAGGAAAGACAGGATAAATCTTCAAGCCTTTCTCTTTATTGGCCAGTTTTAGTTTATTTGCTACTATGACCTGAGTATCAACAATTTGTTTTTAAGGAAAAAAAATCACATTTCATGATTTTAAACATGTTTTATGGGTTTTATCAAACGCAGTTATGATCTCTGTGAAGCTCAAGTTATTCTATTTTTGGCCAATGAGCATCTCTTCATGTTGGGCTCTGGGTCCTGTGTATACAGTTCTGGGAGTCTTTGGTAGTTTCCCTGCTCTCTGGTGTGACGGGATGTTCCAGGTTCATGTTGCACATTTTCTTCTTGAGACGTAGACTAGATGACCTCCAAAACGTTGGTTTCCCTTAGTGAGAAATTGTATTTTGTCGGGTGTGGTGGTGCAAGCCTGTAATCCCAGCCACTTGGGAGGCTGAGGCAGGAGGATTAGAAGTTCAAGGCCAGCCTCAGCAACGTGGTGAAGACTTAAATAACTTAGTAAAACCCTGTCTCAAAATAAAAAAATAAAATAAAAAAGGGCTGGAGATGTGGTTCAGTTGTAAAACCCCTCTGGGTTCAAGCCCTAATTCCAAACATATTTATATATATCAAGATCACCAAGTGAGTGTTAGGAATCTGCATTACTAATGGGGGAGTCTCTTAATTTTTAATTATAATTTAAAGTCAATATCACTTTTTCTCTTAAAACTTTTCAGGGGCTGGAGTAGAGCATGTGCACGTATGTGGGTTCAAACCACAGTTCCACATACATGGCAAAGTGTTGGAGCAATGAAAACCACATGAAAAACTAAAATCCATTCTCTCTCTCTCTCTCTGTCCATCTCTCTTTTTTAAAAAAAAATTTCAGTATTATGTCTACTCATCATCTTTTTCTCATACTGAAAACCCTAATTCTCAAAGACACAGAGATAATAGAATATTCTGTACTTCCTCATTTACTTTGGCTAACATTATACATATCACAGTCTAAGAGTCACTATAATACCATGCCAATATAATTATTGGAAAAAGTTTGAAAATGTTTTTGCATATGCTCCCCCAATTCTCTTATTTTTAATAGCTATATTACATATGTTATCTGACGATGTAGTCATAGTGCACAGGATTCTTCCTCTTTTAAGCCCTTATTCATTACTGTTATAAGCAACTAGCGTTAATATTCACTACCAGTCTTTGTGATGTCTCCTTATTCATTTTAATGTCTGAAATTAATTTTTCTATTAAATTTATAAAGAAGTGTTCACAGAACAAGGTTTCCATTAGTCCTTGCATTCTTAGAATAGCCAAATGTGCACCAAAGTAAGTGTTTCTGAGTGGATATCTTAAACATGCTACTCCTTTTTGGAGGGAGGCATAAAGTACTGCTGTCAAAAAAAAATCTGTTGATAATTCACATTTTTGCCTCTCTAAGTCACTTGTTTTTTGCCTAAAAGCACAAAGGCTCCCCGGCCTTTCTCCAAACTCCATCAGTTTAACATTTCCATACTGATCATTCTACATTCTTCTCACACACCGGATGTGGTTTTTTTAGTATTGGTCTTAAATATTTTAATTTTTTTAAAGTTTAACAAATTTTATTGAATTGTAGAATTTCATGTTATTTGGTTCCCTGCTCTGGTTTTCCTTCTCAGGCATACCTGTTATCTACAAAGTAAGGCTTGCTGTTTCAACATGCATATGTTTTCTGAAATCCTTTTGTTCACCTATTCTTTTCTACTTTACACTATTTCCTCCTTTGTAGAAACCTTTTTCGCTTGAGGCATTATTCATTGTATTCGTTTGTTCTTGTGTTTCCTCCAGTTTAGTCTTTGTTTCTGAATTAGTCTTTATTTTTACATGTTTTTTCTGAAGTCTATCATCTCATTTGATATTCTAATTTATGTTGATTTATATAATCATGTTATAAATGTTATGTGGCATCATTTTTTATTTATCCACTGTCATATCTTGTGTACTTTTCTTCACGTTCCTTACTTTCTTTGAAACAGTATATTACAATTACGCCCCAGCTTTGGGAGTGTCCTTTGGGTGTAGGGCGGAATTTCACCTTCTGCAATCTCTGCCCCTTCTTTGCTAAGTCCTGCTTTTGACATCTTCTACTGTTCATCATTATGTGAAGTGAATTTTCCAGAAGGAGGCATCGTTCAGGGTAGTTTTCTAAACTTCACAGAGCACCCTATTCTATTTTTTCGTTTGTTCATTTGCTTGTTTCTTTTAAAACTTTCTTTTTCTTCAGGACCAGGAATTGAACTCAGGGTCTCACATATGCTAGGCAAGTAACACTGAGTCACACCCCAGTCCTTATTGTATTTTTATTTTTTTATTTTTATTTTTATTTGAGAGAGAGAGAGAGAGAGAATCCATTTTTATTTAGTTTTTCCTGTGGCCTTCGTTGCTCTGACACTTAGCTGTGTACATGGTGCTGGGATTTGAATTCACATACTCCGGATAAGCACCACAGCTGCTGAGCCACCGCTCCAGCCCCTGATTTGTTTTATTTTGTCCTCTTTTCTCCTCTCCTCTTTCCTTTCTATTTTTTCATTCATTCATTCATTTTGCACAGTATGTTTGTGTCCTATGAGGGAAAATGGCAGCTTTCTCTGGGATTTCCTTTCCTACTCCTCTGGGGACCTTATCTTGCCTTCCACTCTGTGCTCCTTTCTCTCCTCAATTTTGATTCTCCTTCGCACAGTTCCTGCTCAGTGCAATCCTCTGTCCTGGAAGGGCGCTCTAAAAAATCTGTGTTCAGAGTTTACAGAGTTTAGACTAATGGGACCCCATCAAGTCTTCCCTTCAGCCCCGACACTCGTGTGCTGTGAATGTGGAGCGAAGTCCTCTCTGGCTCAGCAGCTGACCTCTAATTTTTAATATAAATTATGCCAATGGGAACTGGGTGTTGTTGTCTAGTTGCTCTAGTTGTTATTGCGGTGATTTAGAAAAACTGAACGAACCACCACTGAAATCTATGGTGACAATGTTGTCACTTTCCCAGCGTCCCCTGGGGTTATTTTTAATTTTTCTTTTCTTCCCTCCCCTCCCCTCCTCGCCACACTCCTTCTCTTTCTTTCCTTAATACAAGTGTTAAAAGACAAGTTTTGGCATTGGTGATAGTGTTATTTTTTAGAATCATTTGCTTTCAATTTTCAGAAATGATGGACCTTTCATATTCAAGTCTTATCTTTATAACTTTTTAGATTTATTAATAGCTTTCTATTTTTATTGTACTCAGGGGTGGTTTTTGGTGCGCAGGTATTATAGCCTTCTTATTTTCATCATGTAAATTTACTACTTCAGTATTATAAAGTTTCTTCTTTTTCTCTCATTTAAATAATTCTGAATCTAAAATATTTATCTTTTATTTGCATTTTCCACAATGTTTTTAAGAATTTAAAAATTTGAATAGTAATTGTCTTTGAATAGGAACTAAAACTGTGGAAATTTTCTTTTGTATTCCTGGTAGGCAGAATAATGGCCCCTCCTAACCCCGGGATCCTGAGAATGCCATATTACAAAGAAGAGGAAGTTTGGGTTTAGGGTTTTGTTAATGTTGCAAGCCAGCTGGCCTCAAATTAGAGAGAGTATTCCTGGATTATGGGGATGGGGGCCATTATATGCATCCTAAATGGTGACTACAGAGGCAGGAAAGGGAGAATTAAGAAGTAAGTTCAACAAAGGTGCTATCGTATTACCAGCGTTAGAGATGGAAGGGGCCAGGACCCACGAAAGTTGGGCAACTTTTAGAAGCATGAAAGGGAAAGAGAACTGTTTCTCTCCTATGGCTTCCAAAAAGGAATGAGGCTCTACCAACACCTGGATTTTAGCCTGTGAGGCTCATTTCAGAGTTCTGACCTCAAGAACCATAGATGATGAAATTGGTTTAAGTCACTGCAGTAATTTTTATGAATGCAATATTGTTAACATATATACTATTCCTAGACCTCTGCATTCTTTTATGTAAATGTACATTTCCATTTGGTATCATTATCCTTGTGCCTGAAGAATTTCCTGAAAAATTTCATGTGGGAAAGGTCTAATATCTGAAAAAGTCTTGGCATCACTTTCAAATTTGGAAGATAATTTCATTTGATGTAGAATTTGTTTTGAGTGCTTGTTTTTCCCTAAGTATTTTTTAGACATTATTTCCTGGTCGTTTGGTGTGTGTAATTTCTAATATGATGCCATTCATATGTTTTTTCCTTTATACCTAATGTGTTCCCCTCCTTACTTAAACATTTCTCTTTATCACTGATTTTGAGAAATCTTACTATGTAGCTTGGTTTAGTTTCTGACATGTTTATTTTGTATGTTGTTCATTGACTGTTTTGTTTCTGTAGCTTTATAGTTTTCTTAAAATTTGGAAATATTTTAGTCATTTTTTTCTAAAAATTTTTATCCCTCCCTCTTCAAGGATTGTCACCATACCAAAGTTAAACCATTTGAGAGTGTCCCTGATGTCATGGGTGCTCTCTTAATTTTTCCTTTTTATCTGTGTTTTATTTGGATAGGTTCTGATACAGTTTGTTCAAGTTTATTAATCTTTTCTTCTTTGGTATCTATATATCTTCATAAGTGTATTTTCGTTCAGAGAATTTATGTTTCATCTCTGCATGTTCCATTTGAATATTTTTTAAAATTTATGTTCTTTCACAATCATGTCAATTCTTCCCTTTATGTCCTTAAGAGTACTAGTCATATTTGTAATTGCTTTTTTAAAATTTTTAAGGAGTTGAATTATTGTATAATCATAAATGCATATAAAGTAACAATATGATACACATTTGTTCCTAAACCAGAATTACCCCTACATTGTTCACACCTCAGTCTCTTGATTATTCTATATTTCACTCCTACAAGCAATATCAATGTTTATTTAGATTGTGAGATTTCCAGAATTAAATGACTGCATAAGGATTATTTGGATTCTTAGGGGAATAAAGAGCATGATATGTTGTTGATCATCTCCCTAGATCCCTCCCTACTCTCCCTCCCTCCCACTCCATCTATCCTCTCCCCCTCCCCCTTCTACACGTGTATGGTTCCCCTAGATTATGTGTGCTATGCTTTTGCTGGGTCTAATACTTGAGTTTGACAACCTTTCACCCAAGCCTGGGGTTAGCTCCAGCCTCCACAAATGAAGGAAAACATTCAACCCTTGACTCTCTGGGTTTGGCTAACTTCACTCAGCGTGATTTCTTCCATTGCCAACTATTTAACTTCAAACACCACAATGTCATTGTTTCTAATTGCAGAGTAGAACTCCATTGTAGGTAATAGATTTTTAAAGATCCTATATACTAATCTATCTTCTGTGTCATTTCTGTGTTCATAGCGATTGGATTTTCTCTCAAGTATAAGCTTATCCTTTCTTGCTTCTTTGCACGTTTGTTAATATTTTATTGGATACTAAATACTGTGGCTTTTACATTGTGGAGTTTGTTTTGTCATATTCTTTTGGAGAGCTGGACTTTGTTCTAGGGTACAGTTGTTATTTAGGATCAGTTTGATCCATTTGAGACATGCTTTTAATTTGTTAAGTCAGGTCCAGAGAATATTTTATACTAGCAATAATTTTGTTTTAAAAAGTTGAAAGACATGTGAGGAGCATATCAAATTCCATGTGATTTACATGGTCTCTGGCTCTCCTCTGGGAGCTACAGAAATTGTTTGACCTACTATGTTCCTGTATTTCTTTCCCTGGCCTCTGGAGATTCCTACTTACGCATATGCCTATAACCCCTTAACCAAGATCTATGGGAACTCTGCATGGTTTCCGAGCTCTCACTCTGTGCATGTCCTTCTTTTCCAGTACTTTCCCCTGTGATGCCTACACATCAGAGCTTCCTGGAACTGCACTCTCTCATCCTCTTTCAGCAAGACTGGTTGGCTCTGGGTTAATGCTCTCTGAGCTGAATTCTAAAAACTGCCCCCCAGGTAGACAGCTGTTGAAATTGTAGGACTCCCTGGAGTTGTTTCCCTTTTCTAAGGAATCAGTGCTGTGCTGATTTTTGGCCAATGTCTTGAAAACAGTAATTTTATCTATTTTGTCTACTTTTCTACGAGGAGGGCTATTTCCATAGCAATTAATCCTTGAAGGGGAGAAACAAGTGTACCTTACTCACTCCTTTAAGGACAAATTTTCATAGTCTAAATAAAAAAAGGAAAGTCCTGCTTAGACATGTTCTGATAGTTTATTAAAAGTGGATGTTGTTCTATGCACACACATGGATGTGTGTATGTGTGTGAAAGAGAGAAAGAGAGAGAGAGTGTGTGTGTGTGTATGAGAGAGAGAGAGAGAGAGCAAGAGAGGACTTCTGGCTTAGTATGGGAATTAGTTTGGCTTCCCCTATAATCTGTAGATGAGACTAGTATTTGGGTAAGATAGTTTATTTATAAAGTAGTTCAACAAAATGATACGAGTAAGTGGAGAGAGTGAGACAGATTGGGAGGAGAAACATCCAAGATATGAAATTGAGTTTCATTCTGCTGTGATGTCTGAGAAGTGTATGGAACTACATAGCCAAAGTATTGGGAGCTGGGTTTTTTCGGGACCATCTACTCCTCTGTGCTCCCAGGCTGTCTTTGCTCAAACTCCTGCAGCAATGGTGAAGGCCGTGGGGTTAGAATGTGTAAAGAAACCAGGCAAATTCTTGAAGTGGGTGCTGGCTTTACATGGGGAATTACGGATTCTCATCAGAGTTATGGCTGAAGTCAAAGATGAGCCAAGGAGCTGTGCCCAGACACAGAAATGTCTGCTACAGCATAATTTTGGGGTCAGAACACAGTGTGACTGCAGGCAAGACAAAAACAGGTCGGATTAGGCTATAACCAAGGTTTGGTTTTTACAGAGTTTCCTGTTGAAATTCATAACCTTTGCAATGAAGGGATCCCATAGTAAAGCTGTTAAGTTTAATCATTTACACATTTGCCACCAGAGGACAACACGTGAAAAATACAGCACAGCAAATGTCTGGTGGAGGGTGGAGCACTCATTCGATAAGGAAGGCAAGGGCTCTCTTGGGGGAATGGACTTCCTTTGGCTTGGATTCTGGAGCCTCTTTTCCAGCCATTCAGTATTCTGTGTCTCTTCCCCTCTCTCCTGAAGTTCCCATAACTGTATGTCCCACAAAGCAGTACCCTAAGTATAGTTCCAGTGGAGAGTAACCTTAAGCTCTCCGATTTGTCCTGGCCACCCAGATGCTGACCTGCTGTCATCATTATGAATACTTTTAAAAAAGACTTGAGACCTGATTAAAAACTAGAGAACATTACAGAACATGGAACAATGATTTTAACAACCTGATTCTGCCCAAGTCCTTAACCCCCATTTCTTCCACGTAGAAGGCTACCTTTTCCCTTGGATCTCCTAATTCTAAGCATACCAAGCCCAACTCTACAGCCATCCCTGACATCGCCTCCTTGCAACTCTGCTTCTCCCCCAGAATCCAAGTCCTTTTCATAAAGTCTCCTGTGGATGAAAATCATCAACCTTGAATTCTTGACCTCACAGTTTAACAAATGAAAGAGTAATAGATGAAACAGGGTGTATGACTTATTCATGATGAAATAATTGGGAGATCAGGAAATATATCAGGGTGGTTGACATTGATAGTTGGAATTTCTCTCTGCCCATGATGACCAGTTGGTGCCTATGCCAAAAAGGAAGATAATAGTTATGGTTTTAGGAAGCATTTATACTTACTTTGAGATTACAATCTGGTCTCCTGGCAAAGTCCTCTCTCATTCTGGAACTTCATTTTATCAACAAGCTGGAGAATAGACTTCATTGATCACACTACCCCTCCTCCCTCTGTGACCTACCTTAACTTCTGAAGAAGCCAGTGTGAATCCCCATGGCACCTTTGTAAATGTATACTATTTTCAGAACAGATTGGGTATGACATTAGCCAAATAAGCTTGTGTTAGGCTAGAGTCCAGGGGCATGAATTGAATTGCATCAGGATATTACACAGAGTAGTCAAGTTCTACAAATTTTAGCTGTAGGTAACAATCATATTTAGTGAAATGAAGGGCTGGCTCCAGATGAGATTGTGAAGCCTTTTAAGACAAGAGATCTAGTGCTAAAAACCCAAAAGGTTAGAAACAGAATGTAAGATAGGATGAGATAAATTTAGAGTAGCAGGTTCAGGTCAATAGTTTTAGAGGGCAAGGAATTTTTTGATGGATGATAGTCAGCTAGGGGTGATGGGTAGAATTAGATAAGAAAGAATAATTTTGATTGGTTGGTTTAAAATTGAGCTGTTATGGACAGGGCCTTCTCATACTCTGCTTTATATTATAGAGTGAGTACCACATCCAGATGCTAAGCACTTTGGCGATAATGTAGTGTTGTGTAATTTTCTATAGCCAACATGCCACCCAGAACAATGTCTTGCTCATAGCATGTTTCCTAATTGGCTGCAAACCCTCCTGCCGTATCAGCCATTTCATTCAGTCTGGCATAAATAATGCTAAGTGCTAGTTCATGTAAACTACATTTGACAAATCGGTGTTAAATGTTTTATGATTTATTATACCTGGCAATATTTACTAAACCCATTTTACTCTTTAAAAAGTAAATCAAGAACATATTTGCAGGAGGTGTGTGAATTTTAAATCACTTCACCCACATTAAATGGTCTCATTTAATTTAATGAGAATAGTCTCATTTCCATTAGGAAGTTTTCTTGTGTTTTACTACCTCAATGCCCGAAAGAGGGAGTCAAGTTTATACCCAACAAAGGGACAGAGTTCTATCAAATGTGGGTTGCCTATGTTATATTGAAAATTCCATCGTGCATTGATTACTAGTCTCAATAAACACATTATGAATGTTTTTTATGGCTACTAGTGCTTGAGAATTATTAGAAAATATAATGAAAAAAGTATTAAATATTGCTATGTGATCACTCCCTACATTTTTTTTCTATTTTAAAGAGTTGGTTAAAATAATAATGTTCACCTCTAATATCCCAATACACTACAGTTACTATAAAACTAAGAGACACACATAACTTTAAAGGGCAGCCGGGCAGCCCAGGTTTGATACTTTCCAGATGACTCAGTGTCAGGCAAAGTGATCTTTCAGTCTCAAGGCCTTCAGCGCACAGTGGGGACGGCAAGGACAGGCACACTTGCTTCACACAGAACGTCACTGCCAAGATCTAACATTTATTGAATATTGAAAATACATGAAACTTGAAACTATAGAAAGATGCTTATGGGTGACAGATTAGTATGTGTTAGTGTGCACATGCACAAATGTAGGACAAAGAGGGTCTTGATGTAATGAATTAACTTCTGAAACCTCTTGAAATGGTCTATATTCTTAAGAATTCAACAGAGAGCTCTTTTTCTTTTTTAAGAGAGAGAGAGAGAAAGAAACAGAGAATCAATTTTATTTTATTTTTACATCTGGTCTTTGTTTCTCCAATACTTAGTTGTGTGTGTGTTGCTGGGGTTTGAACCTGGGTTATCATGCATGCCAGGTAAGCAGTCTAACCATTGACCCACTGTTTCAGTCCTCTACAGAGAGTTCTGAATATTCAAATTATTTTTGAAATTAATAATTATTTTTAGTTTGAGAGTAACATGATGAGGTAAGAAGTCTTTATTTGTAATGGAATATTAAACCATTCTATCCTGGAAAACGCATTCCCTAAAGAAGAGTTACACGGAAGTTGGCAGCAGAGGATCTGAGATGTGTTGGCTTCACAGTGCCTGCTTGGCTGACACTACATTTCCCAGAATTCCCATTTCCAATGTTTCCCAGAAGGGTGGGCCACAGGACGGATGTGGGAGATTTGGAAGGTAGCAGTGAGCAGTCATTTTGTAGCTCTCCAGGTTATTGTTAATTTATGAACTCCCCTCAGTAGTGTGAGGCATAGCAGGTCTTCACTTCCCCTGAATCCTCCTTCCTCTTCTCCAGGTGTATGTATTTAGCTCAACAACAAAGGGCCCTCGATGTCCATCCCTTTGACGTCAAAGACAACAAGAACAAACACAGGTTTCAGTCTGTCCTTGTGGGGCTGCTGCTCAGGCTTGTGGGTTTTTCTCCACCTTTCCTCCATCTTTCCTCCTAATTGCCTGACTTGTGGACTTCCAGCTCCAGGGAATCATTGTAAAGTGATTATATATATATATATATATTTTTTTTCTGAATATATATATATATTCTCAGAATTCATGCACAGAACCAGAACCACAGGATATTCATATACAGCTGACTATGCATTCAGTGGGTTCTGTGCTTGAAGTTTCCACCAATCTTGAATAGAAAATATTCAGAGAAAAAAATAAGAAAGAAATTGCATGCATGCTAAACAGGCAGGACTTTTTTCTTGTTACTCCCTGAGCAATACAATATAACAGCTATTTATAGTTAATTTACATTGTATTAAGTGTTATAAGTAATCTAGAAATAAATGACTTGAAGTATACAGGAGGATAGGCATAGGTTATATGCAAAACTCTGCCTTATAAAATGGGTTTTAATATCCACAGATTTAAAGTCTTCAGGGGAGTCCTGAAACCGATGACCTATTGCTACCAAGAGATGACTGTGTATGCATGTAGACACATATATGTCTAATACATGTGTACACATATGTATATGCACACATATGTGCGTAGGTATATGCTGCTACTTTGCTTCTCTGAGTGACTCCCGATTAATACACCATCTCTGTATGTCACACTGGTATTGAGGCTTCACTTGAAGGCTCAGACTTGTTATTGTTTTTGTTGTTGAAATACATTCTTCATTTCATTATGGGTGATCTATATTACTGAAAGTGCTCTTGTAGTGGTTTTCCAGTTCCTCCCTTAAGAGACTACTTTAAAAGAGCTGCAGTTGTGGAAATCTGGGAAGATTTCCAAGACTCTTTTCTTAACCTCTCCTTGCTCCTCTTCTCCACTGGTATTTTTCTACCAAAAAGTCTACTTTATGCCTACAGAAAGGAGATTATGGTTAAGAGAGTAGTTGTGGAAACAGCATCATTGTTTAATCTATGATTTACACATCAGAATTTAGAGAAGAAAATGAAAAAAAAATTCCAGTGGTCAATCTTGAGAACTTGATCTGAAATTTGAAAATCAAATTATGGTTAGTGTTGCATATGGAAAGTTGCCTCAATTCTCTGTTGGCTTCTTTTTCACTTTGATATGATATTTGGGATACAGGACACAATTGGATACAGGATTATAGACCTGATGTCCTGGACTGTCAACTCCTTTGTTACTTCATCACTCAGAAGAGGGGACATTTGGAGTCTTGTTGATAGATTGGCTTATATATGAACAAATTGAAGAGTGATCCAGCTTTCTCATCCAAATCAACATTGGCTTAGTGATGCTGACAGTAGCAAAAATTGCTTGTGATTGCAACAGTGATTACCTTGAGTCATAGGGAGCAGATCTGCTCTTTCCTCAACTGACATGGTGCTCTGCCGTTAACGTCACAGGCAGTCATCCCGAGGTTGCCAAATGCTTGGGACCAGATGGGAAGGCATGCTGAGTTTGGGTTGATTTGGAGCTTCTTGAAAGCCAATCCAATTTTTAAGAATTTAAATCATAACAGTTCACTTTTACAAAGTGCTGATTCAGGCTCAGTGCCAGCATTTTACAGGCATTTTCTCATTAGAGCAACTCTCTGAGGAAGGTATTACTATCCCCATGTTAAAACTAAGAGCACTGAGGACTCAAGGGGCTAAGAAGCTTGTCTGGCAGTTACATGACCAAGAACTTGGAAAGCCAGGATTTGAACCCAGATTGATGAAGTCATGTGTGCATCTCCATGCTGCACTGGAAACCAGGGGAAGTCCAGCAGGAAGGAATGAAACACCCCATAATGCTGACTTACAGTAATAGAATAGAAGATTGTTCTGCTCCACCTTTCATCCTACCTCACCCCCAAATCTGGAGCCTGTTCCACAATCAGATAATAAGCTGTGGAAGAACTGGATATGCATATTTAACACTCTGTTACAGACAAAAGAAGAAACGAAATTGTACTTAGCAGGTGAGTGGATGACACACGGGTATTGCCTGCAGCCTCTCCCACCTTTAGCTAGAGCCTGGTTCTCTGCTAGGACAACAGATTAGAGCAATGGTGTCATTTCTCTGAAGTTTCACTAAACAAATGGGGAATTTGTGCATACACACTTTTCTCAGGCTATTAAATTACTACTAAATTAGGGGTGGAAGTGAGAAAGGGTAAAAAGATTCTACTTTTTCAGTAAGATAATCAAACAAACAAACAAAAAAATCTGTTCTGCATGATTCCAGTCAAATATGCTGAATGCCCTGCTACCTACCCAGAAAGCACATTTTCTGCTCCATGTTAAACTGTCAGGGCTTGTTCTGCTGAGTGGTCTGTGCAGAGGAAAGCCGGTCACGCAGGCTCCTCTCCAGGCCCGGAGCCCCACTCAGACCAGGTCCACTGTGCAGCCTGCCCCTGCTGGTCCTCGTTAACATTCCCACTGCCTTCTCATTGATAATGAAATCAAATCAATTGATGGCTCTTGCTGACCTTATAATTCATGACTTTCAGCATTACCTCTCTCCTTCTGATCTGTGAGAACTAATGAGACAGATTTGAAGTCAGGATTCCAGTTGGTGCTACCATTTTGGAAGTACTAATGTTACAATGTGGTGGCCCAGTGTTATTCCCATGTCATTTTTTTCCTCTTAATAAAATCCATTTATTCCTGAGACATAGATTAAGTGTCTTTCTGGGTTAGATGCTGGAGACACCAACCTGAACTCCACACAGTCCTTCACTCAGGGAGGTTGGAGTCTGCACAGGAGATCTATGGCTCTGAATGACCTACAATCATCTGATGGCTCTCCCTCTTCTAGCTAGAGCCTGGTTCTCTGTTCAGACAACAGATTAGAACAATGGTGTCGTTTCTCTGAAATTTCACTAAACAAATGGGGAACTTGTAGGTACACACTTTTTTTCTCTCAGGCTATTAAATTACTACTAAATTAGGGAGTGGAAGTGAGACAGGGTGAAAAGTTTTAACTTCTTTTAGCAAGTTACAATCATTGGAGCTTGCTGGGGAAACCAGGGTGTCCAACTGGACAGAAAAATTTTAGAGAAATCTTTGTAGAAGAAGATGACTGAGCTGAATTTTGAAGAGGCAAAGGAAAAAAGGTTTGAGAATCAACTTACGGTAATTGGAATGACTTTGGCATATGTGGGGCATTGCTAGAATCACATGGCAAAGCAGACAAGAAATCAAGAGGAACCTTGAACATCATGCTAAATAATTTTCATGATGCTGGAAATAGGAACCAGAGAATGATCCGCGGTAGGGAAGAAGCACATCAGATCAGTACTTTAGGAAGCTCTGTTAACGTTGAGGATGGGTTGGAGCATCTGGGCTACAGATACGGAGACTGGATAGAAGCTTGCACATTGCTTATTTTATTTTATAGTTATTATTTTTTTGCAGTGATGCGGATGGAACTCATAGCTTTGCACATGCTAGGCAAGAGCTCTACCACTGAGCTTCATCCCTAGCTCCAACCTTTGTATTATTTTTGACAAGAGATAAATGGAAAAAATGAGGAAACCAGTAGGGAGACTAAAAATGGTGTTCAGTGGGGGTGGAGACAGGTCCAGCATTGAGGACGTTCAGATTTGGAATTGTAGACCATAGTGTGTGTGTGTGTGTGTGTGTGTGTGTGTGTAAGAGAGAGAGTGTTTCATGAAGTAACTGACAGTGGGCACATCTGAAATCCAATGGACAAATAGTCATTGGATTTGGCATTTGGTGGGGAGCTGGTGACCTTGGTGAGGACTGTTTCAGTGAAGGGGTGAAGGCGGAAATCTGACTTGAGTGGGTTGAGGAGGGCGTGGGAAATGAAGATGCTGAGAAAGTAACATGGACTGTTATTTTGAGAGGCTTAGCTGTGATGACTAGGATGACAGGATTTTATTTTTTTTTATTTTAAAGAGTAAGCAGAGAGAAAGAATGGAAATCGCTGTGAAAATGGAATTGAGTCAGCTCCCTGTTGTCTTGGTGGTATTTGGCTTTTTAAATCTGAGGACATACTGCAGCTTCAGAAGAATGGGCCAGTTGGACTGAGCCACCATGACGATAACTATTTTTTTTTGTCAAGGGCAACTGTCCTGATCATTTTTCGGCATTTATGTCTGAATCCTATCACCTCCCCCTTTACTGAAACATCTCCCTGTTTACTTGGTTAATGCTGTGCCTTGAATTTTTCCCCAGCTCTACTGTTGACAACCTCATTCTCCTCTGGCTCAGGTTTTGACTCTTCTTATTCTGGGTCCTGAACTGTGGACGGACTTTATAAGGTCATCCTGGGTTGTGGTTCCAACCCTGCCTATGAATGAAGCCAAGACATGAACCTCTCCCAGGTTAGCGGCCTCCAAAATGAGTATCAGATGGCAGCATATAGTCACAGGTTAAGAGTAGGGCTCTGTGACCATGTTGCCTGAGTTCAAATCCTGGCTCTGCCACCTGCTGGATACGTGGCCTTCAACGCATTTCTTTCTCTCTCTTTACCTCAGTTTCCTCATATGACCTGTGTAAATAATAATAGAACCTACTCAATTGCATTGCTTCAAGGACTAAATGTGTCAATATAAGCACAGTAAGCCTTCAGAGCTTGTCCTTAGGAACAGGACATTTTGGTCAGTTCCAGCAAGGGTTTCCACCTTTCTGCTGCCCTCTGGTGGCCAGTGAACATATGGGAGGACTTAAAACAGTTGACCCCTTATGTGCTGGACACAATGTAGGTGGACGTGTAGAAGATGATTATAGCAATAACTGCTTGCTTATTTCATTTAATCCTCCCAGAAAATTCTATTGGAGTAGGTAGGGACCATTATTCTCTTGGTATAAAGAAGAAAACTGACACAGAAAAATATTTCAAGAATTGCCTAGGAGAGACTCTGCGTAGATTGAATTAAATATCATATGCACTAAAGTAATCTTTATTTGTAGCCAGGGATTCTATTTGAAAGGAGTAACAATTTAGTTGTTTAGTTTAATCAGTTCGTGGAATATTCTGATCTGATTTTGTTCCAGTTCAACAGTTTCATAAAACATATAGTTTTGGCTTCAAATCAAACTGCTTTAGGTTTTTTGTTTTTTGGTTTTTTTTTCCTTTTGCTTCCTCTGGGAAAGTTGGTTCCGTTCATGGTTTAGTGAAACATTAACATTTGGGCTTAGTTCTATTTGAGTGTTGATTTGTAGTTAGGTTTTGTTCAAGTCTTGCTTCCAGGAGTCTGGCGAGTTTTAGGTTGATGGACACCTTCAGAGAACAGCCAATGGCCAACAAGAATGCGCTGTGCCTGTTTCGTCAGAAACATTTCCACGGCCCTCTTGTCTGGACCAGTATGATATCTGGTTCTCTTTAAGTTGGCTGTCCTGAGACAGAATAAGAATGCTAAACATAGTAGTGAGTGGTGATTTTGCAACACTGACAAATGATCTCATTTTGCTGGACGGACTTCTAAACTCACAAATTTGTGAATTTAGTCACACATTCACTCTAAAGGACTGTACCTCACAGATGGATGGAATCTGAGAGCTCATTCTTCTTGTGCTTGTTGTCTTGTCCCTGTTGTAACTGCACAGTGTGTGATTGTGACAACTGTTTTAAATATAGATGATATCTCACCGGTAAGTGATCATTTTTTTCTCTTAAAAGATTTTTAAAATTCCAAGATTAACTCCATTATATTCAGAATCCAAAATGTTTTTGAGGGCACCGTGTTCTCAATATTTTAATGCAGTTTAATTGGCAAATAGAATTCAGTTTACGGTAAGGTGTTTATAAGCAAATTGAGCAGGCCATATCCATTCTACTGAGCAAGGGGAGCCTGAATTAAAATTTTGTTTATATTGGGATAGTGGTTAACATACCAGAGCATCTAGAAGAGTTAGGAAACCAGACCCGAGATTAGAGGCTGGGCTGAGGTCTGCATGAGATCGTAACTGTGGTATCATTTATTAGACACAAACCATGTGCCAGTCTTCCATCGCGTGGGCATCATAATTATTTCATTTGACAGACAAAGAAAAGCCTGGAAGGGTAAAGTAAGTTATCCACAATGCCCCAGTGAGGAAGAAACAGGATTTCAACGCAGATAAATCCAGAGCTTAATCACTTCACCATCGTGTGAATTTTCAGGTAGTTAGGAATTAGGTGAAAATATAAATTAAGATCAAGGCAAATAAGAAATTGAGACACCTAGCAGACAAACAAAATGTCAGGGTGTGTGCAGCAACCAGGAGTCAAGAGAAGTCAAGGGTCAGAACCTTTTCATGCAGATGAAAACCAGAGAAGGGAGAAGTCTGACGGTAAAGGAAGAAAAGAGGCACATTTGTCCAGATGAGACAAGACCAGCAACGATAAGGCCAGGCCGTACAGAACACTGCAAGGCGATTTCCACCCCAGCCGGGTGCCCTCTACCCACAGAGGAGCCAGCTTGGTCCTGGGCTCCTTCACCTAATCACAGAATGAAGTATGCAAACTCGCCCTACTTGAGTGAACATGAAAGGCCAGAAGAACAGCTTCCTATTAAGCACAGCACCAAAACGTCTTCAATTTCGCCACATTCCCTCTAGGCCGCTTCACCACTCAAGATGAGAGTTTCCTGTCTGGTGTCCCTGATAGAGTCACCAACTCTCCGTTCACATGTTTCCCAGAGCGCGGAGCATCCTCCCTTCCAGCTCCTTCCTTTTGTTACAGCATTCTAATTATCGCACCCTTCTTTCTTTACAGGCCCAGGATTTCGCCTTTATCACTGCTATTCGTGCTTCTGACCTGTGACCACTCAGGATTGCTTCTACTCTTTTTTTTTTTTTCCTACATAAGAATGGTAAAAAATGTTTTAAAACAAGGTAACCTGTTTCAAAAAAAAAATTAAAATACAGAATCATCCCAGAGAGAAGAATAAAATAATACAAAACAAAAAACAAAAAAAACCCCAGAGCTTAAGGAGCTGGGCATGGTGGCACATACCTGTAATTCTAGCAAATCAGGAAGATGAAGTTATAGGATGGCAAGTTCAAAGCCAACACCAGCAACTTAGCAAGGCCCTAAACAACTTAGCGAGACCCTGTCTCAAAATAAAATATACAAAGGGCTGGGGATGTGGCTCAGTGGTTAAGTGCCCCTGGATACAATCCCTGGTACAATAAATGAATTAAAAAAAAAAAACAACCCTGAGCTCAATTAGATATCACTTGGGTGGGATGAGGTGTCATACACAATAATAGTGCGATATCTCAACTTTCACTCCAACCCAAGAAAAGGTTACCTTCCCAGGTCCCACCACCAAAGCAAGTCTTAAGTAATAGTTTGCTGTCTTTGCAGAACTGTGAAGAGTTAATGTGGTGTGTGTGTGTGTGTGTGTGTGTGTGTGTATTTATATTCAATATATTTATATATAGTTGTTGATGTTGTTAGCTCTGTGGCAACATGCTAGCATTTCTTAAAAATAAACATATTAAGAGTCAGAAGAAAAGAACAGCAAAAGTAAAAAAGTACAAATAAATAAATAAAATAAATTTTGCACCCCTAGGAAACAAGATAATTCCCACACAATCAATCTCAAGGAGTGATCAGAGAGGCAAGGGACCAGGAAATGGGAGGAGGAGTGTGGGAGTGAAAGAGCAGATGTTGGCTGAATTTCATTGTTTTAATGTGTGCATGTATGAATATGGGACAACAAATACCATCATCACGTACAATTTCAATGCACCAATTAAAAACATAGAAGATAAGCACACGATCAGGAGACCTCACCACACATGTGGCCAGCACTTCTTCCAAGTCCACGTGCCTCCTCCTTGTGCGGGCCACTGTGGAGTCTCACTTTCACTCTGATGGACTATGGCAGTGTCACATCATGTGTTCAGCAGGCCGTGCTGCAGTGGTCTTGAATCGAGGTAGACAGCAGAAAGCAAAGTGGTACTTTGCAAGGAGTACTAGAAGAATGAGCCTTTACTAAGCACCTTCCATACCTTTAAATCCTCATCTGAGGAGGAGATATCATGAAAGAGCTGAGGTTTCAAGAAGATAAAAGATGCACATAACTAGCATTAATAATAGTAATGAAAATAAAAACTGCTATGTTTGCATGATGGTGCTCCCTCCAAAATTCATGCTGGAACTTAATACTCACTGCAACAACATGAAGAGGTGGAGGCGTTTGGTCCTTGGTCCATGGGGGTGGAGCCCTCATCAGTGGGATTAATGCCTGAAGAAGGGGCCGGAGGAAACTGGCAAGGCTATTTTGCCCTTTCCATTCCTTCTGTTATTCGAGGTCACCTATTTGTTCCCTCTGAAAGATGCCAATTTGGAAGCTGAGACCAGGCACTCAACAGACACCAAAACTGCTGGTACCTTGATCTTGGACTTCCCAGCTTCTAGAACTGTGAGACATAAGTTTCTGTCCTTTAGAAATTGTACAGTCTTGGGCATTTTGTTATAGTAGTGCAAACAAACAAAGACTGTGATCATCACTAATTAACTTTATTATATAGTAGTTGCCTGTAGCAGTTACTGTTTTTTCCATTCATTCATTCAATCAACAAAATTTTATTATTACTTTAGATCCAGCAATTGGCCAAACTGGAATTTGAAAGTGATCAAATCAATCAATGTGTATGGATTGAAAGTTTATGGATAAATCAGGCATTATTATTACACCAAGTACTACGTGTAATCAACAAACTCCCATCCTGCTTTCAAATACCATCTCAGGTACCATCCAAAAAGTTGAAACCAGCAAATAAATAAGCAATTATAACATAGAATGATGACCGTTAGAATGAAAGCCATGTTCCGTCCCCTTCAACACATTAGAAGCTTTAAATCTGGGAATATGCCCATGGACTTCTAGACTGGGCTCCAAGGAATTTTTCCTCTTAAAATTATTGGGTCATGTAGTCGTCTCTGCCCACTCTGCATGGTGTTGCCCCCAAAGAGGTTAGAGTGGGCACTGAGATGGCAGTGTGGTACCTGGGAATGATAGCAGGTGAGAACTCGCAAGTGCTTGTGGCTGTGTGTGTGTATGCACATGCACGCATGTGTGGCTGTGTGTGTGTGTGTGTGTGTGTGCGCGCGCACGTGTGCATGCTTCCAAATACCTCAGCCCTTCTGGTGAACTACTTGCTGAAGTATGATTGACCCCTTTGGTAGGGCACTGGAGAATTGGCTGGGCCTGGGGGTGAATGGGGTGGGGATGAATAGGGTGAGGAAAAGGGGGAACTGGTGTGCTGTGGTCCATGAAGACAGGAACATAAATTTTTTTCATTAAAACAATCTTGAGATTGTTGGCAAGCTCATAAAAAGACTTAGTTAGAGCCGTCTTGGGGAAGCTTTTCTTTGAGTTCAGTTTATTAATGTAGGTTTTTACATGACTTTTTATTAAGAAACATATGGTACTTTAGGCCATTTAACACCAAGGAAAAAGTTTCATAAAGAAACATTCTGAACACCAATATAATGTAAACTTGTACTGTTGCATTTTAAAGAAAGGCAAGTGAGTGGGAGATTTGTGAACAATTTCTCTATTACTTTCCAAAGTTCGGTGACAACATTTTATTTTCATTTGGAAACAAATATTAAGCCTTTTGAAAGGGGAAAGAGGAACCGGAGTAAAGCAGTATGTGCATATGTGGTTAAGGAAGGGTGGAGATTTGACAATGAATAGAAACCCAAACACCTTATTGACCTTTGAGGGTTTTCTTGAAGGAGCCGAGGAGGATGTCTAGCGTTGCTTGAGTCTAGGGTAGGATTCTGTAAGATGAAATCCTTCCAAAACCATTTTCTACAAGAAATGGAGTCTAATTAGAAAAAAGTGCCGTGGGTTGAGCTTATTTGACTATTTTGTGTCCACTGCTGTGTCCTACTTCCAAGGCAAGAAACTTCAAAGGAACAGGACCCAAACTGAACAAGAAAGCTGCTGGAGACATGCCCTCTCATCCTCTGTTCCATTGGGAATCGCTTTCAGCATCTCAGATGGCAATCTTGCCACCAATCCTGGGGGTAGCCACCCAGGATCATCCACATGCCAGGGCTGAGCTATGCATGGTGACCCCAAAGATGATATCATATGCACCTGATCATAGGCTACTAGTTGCCGGAGCAGAGCTGAGATCAGTGGAATCTCAGCTTTACAAGGCTCACTTATGTGGCACAAGCTGTGCCAGAAAAACTTAAATCAATGGTTTATAACTGGGGGAGAGTTTGTTATCCAAGGAACATTTGGTAGCATGGAGACATTTTTTTCTGGTTACAACTGAGGGAAAGGTCACTGTTGGCATCTAGGGGTAGAGATGAAAAATGCTGCTAAGTATCTTATGATATTTAGGAATGTCCCTACAACCAAGAATCACCAGCTCCAAATAGCAGTGGTCTGCTGTTGAGACACCCTGTCCTAGATAACCCAGGGAGATGCCTGCTGGGGGTAGATTGGTGGTCACACAATTGAAGTGGGGCTACCATTTTCATTTTTTTGCCTCTATCACGAAAAGTCCCAGAAATTTACCTTGGTCACTTCTGATAGCTCTTTGAATCACTGCCTCAACTCTATTCATCTTGCCGTGGTGGAAAAGAGTACAGACTTTTCAGGTAATCGGGCAGTCATGCTAGAAGGGTAAAGGAGTGGTTCTTTTTAAAGTCTTTAAAATGAGACAAAGAAAGTGGGGTGATGGATTGGGGGATAGGGAGGAAAAAGACTTAGGGGGCTTCAGGTCCATGAGGTGGAAGACCCTACCTTCCTTCTAGAATAGATTTCACTCGTGGAGGTGGCTGGCTGTGACCAAAGGCAGGACTACAATGAAGGATATCATCACCATCCCTAAGCCACAGAGGAGGACAGGATTAAGACCAGGACCTGATAACCTTGGCTTGCCCAGGACAGCGGTCGATCTCCCTCACGTACGCCCCCTCGTGGCCACAGCACAAGGTGATTCGCTAGCTTTCCAAATTGACTCTCCTTGCTTTCCTGTTACACTCCTAGTTGACTGAGGAGGTTGGCATTTCTGTCTTCGAAGAACCACCTGGGGTAGATAGTGCACCAGGAAATAAGAGAGGAACCACACTCAGCTTACACCAACCTCATGTTTTCATTGATATCATCTAATGATAAAATTAGCATTTATTCAGCTCCTGTTATTAGTATGCCACTGTTCTCAAAAACTCATTCTGTAGTAGGAGAGACAGACCTAGCTCCCACACTGCAGAATATAACTGTAATAAAAAACAGATTGCCTTAAGTGCTGTAATAAAAGTACTGCAAGTCAAATGCAGTGAGACGAACAGTGAAGCCAAAAATAAATTTAACTAGGGGCAGGCATGAAGACGTTACAGAGAAAGTGACAGTTGTACTGGACCTGGAAAGATGGTAGGACTTTGACAGGTGGAGAGAGGAGTATTAGATAGAAGTAAGAGTGTATCCCTGTTTGAGAAACTACAATTAATTTGGTGTGACCGAAGCAGACAAAAGTTTCAGAGGAGCTGTAAAGAAGACTCGAAAGGCATTTAGAGCGGACCACAGGGGAGGTACGTACCAAGATGAGGACTGTATATTTTATCCTACATGCAGTAGCAGATGGTTGGAAGGTATTTGAGCAGAAGCATAGTTTTATAAGCTCTTTGTCTCTGAAAAGAGTTTTATTTGACAGTAGCATGGAAGATGGGATGGAGACATGGGAGGAGATGGGAGGCTAGGCAACCAGGCAGGAAACTTTGGAAGCAATTTCTGGGTGTTTTCTTTTTTTTTAAGATTCTGAGGAATAAATTGAAAGGTCAAGTTCATGGTCAAAAGGTTGACAGTATGCCATAGCAGAAAAGAGCAGGGACTCTGGAGCCTCTGTAGCCTTGTCCAAATCCTTACTCTGACACTGCTAACTGTTTAATCTTGGGCAAGTTACTTAACCTCTCTGTGTTTTAATTTCCTCATCTGTAAACTCTGGCAGTAAATAGAATATTGTTTACAAGGCTTCTGTCAGGAGTTTTAAGTGTGCTACATAAGAAATCACTTAGGATGGAATTCGAGCTGATTATTAAATGTGCAGGAATTCTGCAAGGTGGTAGCCAGAAATAAGCCATGATGAGAATCTTTATACCGTGGAAATCAATGAATGCTACCAATCAGAAAGAAAGAGTGGGAAAGGAAATGGAGGTGAGGAGGAGAGAGAGGAAGTGGAGGGGAAACTCACACGCCAAGCATCTCAAGCAACTTCAACCTCTCTGAGTGGTACTGGAAAATCAGGCATTACCATACATTCTGAATTACTGTCTTATTTCACTTCCACGAGACTTCACTTGGAAACTGGAAAGCTGGAATTTGAAGTGGCTTTTGAGGACTGAGATAAAGTGGGTAGCTCAAGCTGCAGGTACTAGAGGAAACACTCTGTTGCTAGGTGGATCCCAGGACCACTCAGTATAGAAATGCCATAGTTTAGTTGGAAGTGAGGTTCAAGGACAGAACAGCTGGTTTAGAAACCAGATTATGTGTTTGGATCCTTTTTGCACTTCTTATTAGCTTAGACAATTCACTTATCTGTGCCTGAGTTTTGCATCTAAAAGTGGGGTAATCATGGCCCCTCCCTTGCAGGGTTGTTAAAAGGATTAAAGGAGTTATAAAATCAACTAATATGTAGACCACAGAGAACAGAGAGACCAAGTGTTTTAGTCAGCTTTTTCACTGCTGTGACCTGAAAACACGACAAGAACAATTTTAGGAGGAAAAGGTTTATTTAGAGGCTCACGGTTTGGAGGTCTTAGTTCATGGAAGGCCAGCTGCAGTCCTGGGGCTGGCGGTGAGGCAGAACAGCATGGTGGCAGGTGTGGCTCCAGTAAGCAGAGAGCTCAAGGTGGCACATTAGGAAGCAGAGCAGAGACAGAAGCTCCACCCCAGATACAGAATGGATACCCCAAAGGCATGCCCCCAGGGACCTCCTTCTCCAGCCACACCCTACTAGCTTGCAATTGCCAGTTAATCCCTAAAAGGGGTTCAGGCTTTTCTAACGCACGCATTTCACTTCAGCCTTCCTGAGTTGTCACATGTGAGCTTTTGGCGGATACCTCATATTCAGACCACAACACCACATCATAAATATAATAGCAATGTTAACTATTATTTTCCATATATAACCTATGTGAACTTAAGTAAGTTGTTTTATTTCTTTGAGCCTTGGTTTTCTCATCCGTAAAATAGAAATAATATGAACAGTTGACTCTTCTATCTCCAGGGGTGGTTGTGAGGAATGAATGAAATAATAGAATATGAAAGTGCTTTGGGGGCTGAAGCAGTGGCTCAGCAGTTACAGTGCTTGCCTGGCATGCGCGAGGACACGGGTTCGAATCCCAGCACCACATACACAATGAAATGTCTGAGCAACGAAAGCCAAATGAAAAACTAAATTAAAAAATATCAATTCTCACCTTTTGTCTTTTCCTCTCTCTCTCTCTCTCACTGTCCCTCACTCTTGAAAGAAAGAAGAAAGAAAGAAAAAGAAAGAAAGAAAGAAAGAAAGAAAGAAAGAAAGAAAGAAAGAAAGAACAAAGTGCTTTGGGAAACAAAGCTTCATAAAAGAAATGTATAGTTCAGAGGCAATCTTAGAATGAGATAGCTATTTTTTAAAAAGAGAGAGAGAATCAATTTTATTTAGTTTTTCATGTGGCTTTTGTTGCTCAGACACTTCACTGTGAACATGGTGCTGGGGTTCAAACCTGCGTCCTCACATATGCCAGGCAAGCGCCATAACTGCCAAACCACCGCTCCAGCCCGAGATAGCTGTTTTTGAGCAAAACCCACACAGCGATTGTGAACTTAACACTTGCACTTAACACTTGCGACAGGTTGCGCAAATCCCGAACACCTCTATCAAGCACTCATCTGCATGCAGGTGGGCTTAGCTGGAAAGAGTTGGGCCACCAGTGTTTGCAAACCTGTAAACAGATAGCAATTGTTGCGAGCAGCCTCAGCTCACAGGAAAGAGCTCCACTGCCTGGTTATGTCTGGAAGTGGAAGGCCTGTCACCCTGTGAGCCGTAGGTGACGTCATGAGCTCCAGGGAAGCCTCTCGACTCTCATCCTTTTTGGCCAACCTGACACAATTGCATCCTTCATTTCTAGGAAAGCTAACACTTTAAGCCATCATCAGCTCTTAAATCTCAGGGTGAGTGAAGAATTGGAGCAAATCCTTTGTTCAGATCTCAGTATGGTGTAAGCGACTGTTCTCTACAACTCTGCTGGGATTGCTTTGCTGATGTGCCCTCTCAGTGTGTTTTGTGACAGATGAACCTTACTTGGTGATTGGCCTGTTTAACTCCTTTCCCCCTGTATTCACCACTTAAGTTTCTTTATTGAATTCTATTACAACGCTTTATTTGGTTCTTCTCATTCCCTCTGGCCATTCTGCCTTTGTTCCCTTTATTGAAACCCCTTCTTCTAAATGTTGATATAGCTGTTCAGTTATTTTGCCCGCTTATTGACTGGGTGGTTTTTCTGGTGTTAAGTTTTTTGAGTTCTTTACCATTCTCGATATTAATGCTCTGAGGAGCAGGTGGCAAAGATCTTCTCCCGTTCTGTAGGCTCTCTCTTCGTGCTTTTGTTTCCTTTGCTGTGCAGAGCTTTT
This sequence comes from Aplodontia rufa, assembly GCA_004027875.1. Taxonomy (NCBI): domain Eukaryota; kingdom Metazoa; phylum Chordata; class Mammalia; order Rodentia; family Aplodontiidae; genus Aplodontia; species Aplodontia rufa. Next base: position 59,841 of record PVKS010000295.1, read on the forward strand.
TAATTTGATGTTATTCCACTTATTGATTCTTGATTTTTATTTCTTGAGCTTTAGGAGTCTTATTTAAAAAGCTGGTCCCTCTACCAATGTGTTGGAATGTTGACCCTAGGTTTTCTTCTAGCAGTTTCTGGTATAATTCCCAGGTCTTAAATCCACTTGGAGCTGACTTTCATGCAGGGTGAACGGGAGGGATCTACTTTCATTCTTTCATATATGGATATTCAGTTTTTCCCACACGATTTGTTAAAAAGGCTCTCTTTTCTGCACCGTATGTTTTTGGCACCTTTGTGGAGCATCAGATAACTGTATCCGTGTGGGTTTGTCTCCGTGTCTTCTATTCTATGCCATTGGTTTGCATGCCTGTTTTGATGCAAATATCAGGCTGCTTTTGTTATTAGAGTTTTGTAGTACAATTTGAGATCAGGAATCACAATTCCTTTAGCATTACTCGTTTTGCTCAAGATTGCTTTGGTTATTCTGAGTCTATAATTCTTCCAAATTAATTTTAGGACTGTTCTTCTAGTTTTGTGAAGAGTTTCATTGCTATTTTGATGAAGACTGAATTAAATCGGTATAACAGTTTGGGCAGTGTAGTCATTTTGACGATGTTAATTCTGTTTATCCAGAAAGATGGGAGGTCTTTCCATCTTCTAAGGTCTTCTTCAGTATTCCTCTTGACATACTTCTCAGTTCATTCTACAATCTCTTCTGGATGCTGTCGGCTATATATTGTTGTCCCCAACATTTAAATTTCTAGTTAACTCTCTCCCATGAAATCCAGTCTTATTGCAGAGAGCTTGGAAGTACTTTGAAATCAAATGTCTAAGACTAGTCTCACTTTTTCCTTCCAATCCAAAACTTTCTTTTCCAATTATATTCCCAATTGTACCAAACCAGTCAAAGTCTCTATCATTCACTTAGTAATGTAAGTGAACTTCATATCCTGGATGGTGTATTTCTTTCCCTCTCCCACATTTTAGAAGTCACCAGTTGGTAATATAAATTAATACAACCACTATGGAAATCAGCATGGAGGTTCCTCAAAAGACTGGGCATGGAATCTCCACATGACTCAGCTATACTAAGGAGTATTTATCTTAAGGAATTAAAGCCACCATATTACAGTGATACATGTATACCCATGTTTATAGCAGCACAATTCACAATAGCCAAATTATGAAACCAGCCTTGGGTTCTATCAATGGATGAATGGATAAAGAAAAAGTGGTATATAACAAAATGGAGTTTTATTCAGCCATAAAGAAAAATGAAATTGTCATTTGCAGAAAAAATGGATGGAACTTGAGACCATTACATTAAGTAAAATAAGTAAAATTCAGGAGGTCAAAGGTGATATGTTTTCTCTCATATGTGGAAGCTTGAGAGAAAAAAGTGATGGAAAGATGGCGAGTGATCACATGAAAATCAAGGAGAGATCCTAGCATAGAGTAAGGGAACCAGGAGGTGGGAAGAGAGAGGGAGGGGGAAGTGCTGGGAAGGGATATTGGCCAAATTATATTGTCATACTGTTTGCATGTATGAATATGTAACAACAAATACCACCATATGTAGAATTGTAATGCACCAATAAAAAATGCAAGACAAACCCCACCAAAAAACACCATGCTGCATCTGTTCTCCTGCCTGTGTCTCAACTAATTATTCTCCTCTTGATGCCTACATTTATGTCCTTGTCATACTTGATTTGCACAATTATAATATTTTATTAATCTGCTTTCCTGACTTGCATCTCTCTCCTCGCTGGAGTTCATTTTGTACAAGGGGAACATTTTATCTTTGTAAAGTGAAAATTTTACTACTCTGCTCTCCTATTACAGCTATCTGTTAGCCATATATGATCTGGCCTTAGATGCTATTCTAGCCTCTTCTCTGATCTTTGAACACACCCTCTATTTGCAGGAAAATTGTTCCCATTGTTCTTGGCCTTTCATGTCTTTACACATGGGATTTCTGCACCCCATCACCCTTACTGTCATCCCCACAATTCAGCTAAATAACATCTTTTGTGGAAAGGCTTTCTCTTCTAGTCTCAAAGGTGTATTTGGCATGAGAGAAAGTGTGACAAAATTCAAATACAGAATTGCAAATTACAAACTTGCCTGATTTTGCTGAAAAAGCAAATTGAAGTGGTCAAGGGAGGACTTCCCAGAATCCCACTCCAGCATCTTCCACCTATCAGGATCTGCATGTACAGTTGACATCTTCGGCCTTCCTGCCTGCTACTGTAGATTTACATTCTGCGTCCCTGTACATAGCCTGTTCCTCTGATTGCACACTCGATCCCACCCTGCGTCTTTACCTCCTGGGGGACAGCACTCCCGCAATTCTTTTCTTCTCTCTAAAACCATCATTTTTTTTCACTCTCTATTGGATCGCTCCCATCAGCACTAAAGACCACTAGTATTTCCTGTATCTCAATAGATATAAATAAGCCTTTAAAAAAATCTGACTTCCCTTCCCAGTTCATTTCTTTGTTTCCTTAGGCAAAGCACCTGAAATATTGGGGGGAAAGGGATTACCAGGGATTGAGTCTGGGAGCATTTAACCACTGTGCCACATCCCCAGCCCTTTTTATTCTGAGACAGAGTCCCACTAAGTTGCTTATAGCCTCACTAAACTGCTGAGGCTGGCTTTGAACTTGTGATCCTCCCGCCACAGCCTCCGGAGCCACTGGGATTGCAAGTGTGCGCCGCCATGCCCAGCTTTCCCTCCCAATTTCTCTAAAAACTACTTCAGTATAGGTTTGCCCTCAATTCTTCCCCAGACCTTTTCTTGTGATGTAGCACAGCTCGGTCTTCGGTCCTCTTCTCTGTTTACACTCACTCCTCTGGTGATTCTATAGCCTCGGTAACTTTAAATGTTACTAATATACTAATAACTGCTAATTCTATGCCTCCAATCCAAACTTTCTCCTTCAGACTCTGAATTCTTGCTCGAAAACTCCCTTAAATGTCCAACAGGAATCTCAAATAATGTCTATAATCAACCAACCCCCTGGTCCTCCTTGTTATGGTTTAGATATAAGGTGTCCTGCATGTTAATGCAGAAATACTCAGAGGTAAATTATCGGGTTATAATAGCTGTAATCTAATCAGCCCATCCTAGCTCGAACGAACGGAATGACTGGGTGGGTGAGTGAGGCAGGCTCTAGAAGGTGGGTCACTGGGGGTGTGTCCTGGAAGTGTGCATTTTCCCCATGGTCATTCCTCGCTGCTTCCTTGCCTCATAAGGAAGCGTCATAGTTTTCCTCTGCTGGGCCTTTACCCCATGATGTTCTGCCTCACCTCAGGCCCATAGCAATGGAGTAGGTCATCTGCGGACTGAGACCTCTGAAACTATGAGCCACAAATAAACTTTTCCACCTCTAAGTTGCTTTTATAAGATGCTTTGGTCTCAATGAGGAAAAATCTAGCTGAAACACTCTTCCCAAGTCCTTCTTTCCACATAGCTATCTCCACCTCAGGTCCTTGTCCCCAGTCACTCAGGCCTAAAACTTTGGAATCTTGCTTCCCCTGTTTCTTTTGCATCTCATTGCCTGATTGTAAACATCTGATTGTTTTAACCACCCCCTCTGCTACACCTGGTAGAGCAGCTGTCCTCTCTCACCAAGACAATTGCAGTAGTCTAACAAATCTCCCTGGTTGTAACCTTTCTCCGCAGGTGGATTACATCACTGCTCTACCCAAAGCTCTGTAGTGCCTCATCATTTATATTCAGATACACAGCAGAATCCTTACAACCTTGATCTGCAATCCGCAGACCTACTTGCCCTCCTCTTACTCCATCCTCCTTCTTTCTAGCTCCTGGGGGTGGGTCAGCCAGCCCAGCCCCTCCCCTTTCCTCAAAAGCTCTAGGCACACTCCCACCTTAGGGCCTTTCTCAGGCATGCCTTTGCCTCCAGAGCTCTTCTCCAGACATCCCTTGGCTCACAAATCTCCTTCCGGCATTTGTTCAGATCCCACCTTCTCTGACCACACTTCCACCACCTGTGCTCCTCCTCACTCCCTTTAACTATTTTCTACTTGTTGGTATGTTTCCTTTTGATTATTCATTTATTCATTTGTACTATTTATTGCATTTCCCTACTTTCTCCACCAGAATAAAGTCGTCATATGGGCAGATATATTATTTTGTTCTTTCGTACATCTCAAGAGTCCAGGACATAGGATAAACCTCCTACTTCCTTTCTTTTTATTTCTTTCCTTATCCCCATCTCTCTTCTCTTCTCTCTCTCTCTCTCTCTCTCTAAATATACAGATACTTTACAAATGAGAAACCCAACTAAAAGGAAGCAATGAAAAAATATCTCAGGAAAGAAAATATAAAATAACAAATAAGCTATGAAAAGATGCTAAAAATCATTTGTCATTAGGGAAATCAAAGTGAAAAGAACAATAACATACTATGCATCTATCAAAATGACTACACCCTCAAAACTTCCAGCAAAGACGGGAATTCTCATTTATTGCTTGCGGGAATGCAAAGTGATGCTCCAGCTGTTAGGACTACAATTTCTTTCAAAGGTAAACATGGTCTAAATAGCAGTTGTACTCCTAGGAATTGACTCAACTGATTTAAAAACTTATCTTCACACTAAAACACATGCACACAAGTACATCCCTCTTGGGATGTTGATTGGGATTACATACATTGGATTTATAGATCAATTTGGAAAGAACAGTCAACTTTAAAAATAATGGATTTTGTATATTGATTTCTAATTCTAGACACTTCATTTAACTTTTATTAAATGGTGTATATGTGACTTTTCTAAGTGTAAAGAAACCTACATGAAAATGTTTATGGCAATTTAATTTTCCAATCTCTAAAAAACTGGAGGCAAAGTAGATATCCTTCAACAGGTGAATGGATAAAGACCTATCATACAGAAATAGAAAGGAATTCTATTCCAATAAAAAATGATAAATGGAAATGAGACAACGAGCCATACAAAGGCATGAATGAATCACATGTGTGTTTTTCTAAGTAAAGAAGCCAGTCTGAAAAGACTAAGTACTATGTGATTCCAATTATATGACATACTGAAAAGGGCAAAATTATAGAGATGGTTAAGAGATCAGTGGTTGCCAGAATCCCGGGGTGTGGGGAGAAGGATGACTTGACATCCTTGGGTGGTGAGATTATCCTGTGTAATACATTGTGGATACCTGACAATGACCTGGTCAAAATCCACAGAACTCTCAATTTCTCACCCTGCACAAAACTCCAATTGAAATGGATCAAAGATTTAGAAATTAGACCACAAAGCTTGTAACTCCTAGAAGAAAATATAGGGTCACTACTTCATCATATAGGTGTTAGAACAGATTTCCTTAACAAAACCTCCAAAGCACAAGAAATGAAACTAAGAATCAATAGGTGGGATGCCATTAAAATAAAAAGCTTCTGCACAGCAAAGGGAACAATTAAGAGCATGAAGATAGAGCCCACAGGATGGGGGAGAACCTTGGCCAGTTATTTCTCCAACGGGGGATTAATATCCAGAATACACAAAGAATTAAAAAATCTTCATAGCAAAACCAACCAAACAACCATGGCCAAAACAAACAAATAATCCAATCAATAACTGGGCAGAAGAACTAAACGGCAACTTCTCAAAAGAAGAAACACAAATGGCCAAGAAACATGAAAAAAAAAGTTCAACATCTCTAGCAATCAGGGAAATGCAAATCAAAACTACACGAAGATTGCACCTCACTTTAGTCAGAACGGCAATGATCAAGCATATGAACAACAATAAATGATTGTTGCAGGGAGAAAGGAACACTGGTACATTGTTGGTGGGACTGCAGACTAGTACTAGTACTACCAGTCTAGAAAGCAATATGGAGATTCCTCAAAAATCTGCGTATTGGAACCCCCAAATGATCCTGCTTTCCCTCTCCTGGGTATTTTCCCAAAAGGTCTGAAGTCAGCATACTACAATGACAGAACAACATCAATGTTTATAGCAGCACAATTCACAATAGCTAAATTATGAAATCAACCCAGATGCCTGTGCATAGGTGAATGGATTAGTAAATTGTTGTATATAATATATACAATGGAGTTCTACTCAGCTATAAAAAAGAATGAAATTATTGCATTTGCTGGCAAATGGATAGAAATGGAGAATATCACGCAAGTAAAATAAGCCAAACTCAGGAACTCAAAGGTCAAATGTTTTCTCTCATATGTGGAAACTAGAATAAAATAAAGGAAAGGGGGAGTGAAGGATAGGATATCATGAAGGTAAAGGGACGATCTCTAATGCAGGAGAAGATCAAGAGGTAGAGTAGAGGGAAGTGGAAAGGGAGGCAATGCTGAATGAATTCTTAAAAAATGGCATTATGTGCTTATATAAATATACCAAAGGAAATTTTACCTTTATGTGTAAGTAAAGAGAACCAATCAAATATAAACAAATAGAGGCTGGAGCAGTGGCTCAGTTGTTACTGTGCTTGCCTGGCATGAGCGAGGACATGGGTTTGAACCCCAGCACCACATACACAATGAAGTGTTGGAGCAATGAAAGCCACACGAAAAACTGAATAAAAATTGATTCTCACTTTCTCTCTCTCTCACTGTCCCTCTCTCTCTTTTTTAAAATAAACAAATAGAAAAGCAAAAGGAAGTCTAACAGAGTAGAAGAAAGAGAATGGAGAAGGGAGGGAGGATGGGGGAAAGTGAAGGATCATGAATTGAAATTGAATTCCATGCATGTATGAGTTTTTCAGGATGAACCCAACTACTATGTGTAACTATAATGCTCTAATTAAAAATAATGATAAAATCCACAGAACTTTAGCAGAAAGAGTGAACTTTAATGATGCAAATTTTAAAATACCTAGAAGCCACCTCCCTGCAGGGAGCAGTGGCTGACCTGAGTAACTTTGAGCCCAAAGGACTGAAAGGCATGAGCACTATAGTCTATCTGGTGAAGCTGTTGCCCACTGGCGTATGAGTTAATACTGCTAAAAACACTATATTCGAACACTGTAATACTGGAATCAAACAAGTAAATGCACAGTTGATGGTGGGAGCCAGTTCCCTCTGTTGAAGTGGGAGGCTCCAGATAAGCAAGGGAGGGGGAGGTACGATGATGTATGTGGTAATGTATGAAATGCGGTGATGTCAGAGACATGGGTATTCAGGTTTAGCTTAGGATAGATGCCAAAGGTGGCGTATAGCTATTTATAATATGTATATATGTGAGGGCTAGTTTTCACACATACTTTTTCTCGCTGTTAACTGAAGGATTCTAGAAACAGTAACACCCTATGTTTTAGTTGCTTTTTTGCTGCTGTGATTTAAAGATCAAGAAGAACAATTTTAGAAAAGGAAAAGTTTATTTGCAGGCTCACAGTTTCAGGGGTGTCAGTCCATAGACAGCAGGAACCTTCCTCAGGGCTTGAGGTGAAGCTTAACATCATGACAGAAGAGTGTGGCGGAGGGAAGTGGCTCAGGGAATTGCCAGGAAGGAGAGAGAGAGAGAGAGAGAGAGAGAGAGAGTCTCCACTTGCTAGATATAACACATGTACCCCAATTGCATGCCCCCAATGATCAACCTCCTCCAGACATACCCTACCTGCCTTCAGTTACCAGCCAGTTAATCCCTACCAGAGGATTAGTTCACTGACTGGGTTAAGGCTCTCATAACCCAATCATTTCACCCTAAGCCTTCTTGCATTGTTTCACACATGAGCTTTTGGAGGATGCCTATTATCCAAACCATAACACCCCAGTAGCAAAGAGCACCCCAGCACCCAGATTAAGATCTCTTTAATTCTATTCTCCAATGAAAGAAACCGGGTGTTCTTAGAGAAATAACTGATTCTCATGCTGAGACAAGAAATACACAGGATGAGCTTGGAATATCTTATAGTGACAGAAAGTAAGGAAGTGTGCACACACACACGCACACATCACAATAATGGGACTATGTTGAAGGGTCCAAGGGACACTGGAGCCAACTGAAAGAACTTTTACCTTTAGAATGAGTTTATACTCTAATAAACCAAACAGCAATTTGAGCAGCAAAATAAAGTAGTATTAGAAAGTACAAAATTAAATATATATGAATCCATAGAAGAAATGGGTGAGAATGGAAAATCTCTGCAGAAAGATTTCAAATAATTTATGCGGATTCTCTGACCTTAAAGGTGTGGTGCATAACACCATTCTGTAAACATGGGGTGTGCACAGAGGCTTCCTCCGAATAGTGTAGTATAGGAAGCAGGCAAGGAACCTAGCAAACGCAACTTTAATCACTTGATCACATTCAACACCAACAGTGATAAGTCAAATTGTTGGTACCCTCGATGAGATTTGAGATCATAACAATGACACTGACCTCGGGGAGTCCTACTGAGACTCATAACCCCAGTTTAATTATAAGAAGAAAAATCCCAATTGAGGGACATTGTACAAAATATCTGAGCAGTAGTCCTGAAAGCCATAAAGTCCCGAAAAATCCAGGGAAGTCTGAGAAATTGCCACAGCCAAAAGGATCCCAAGGGACACGATGACTAATGTAATGGGGATCCTGCATGGGATCCTGAACAGAAAGGAAAAGAAAAAAAAAGCAGACCAAAACTAAGGAAATGTGAATAAACAAGGATTTTATTTAATAATAATGTGTCAATATTGGCTCATTAATTATCAGAAAGGCAAACTATTAATAGGAGATCTATGCAGAGGATATTTGGGAACTCTCTGCACTGACTTCACAGTTTTTCTGTAAATTTAAGATAATTTTAAAGATAAAAGTGTATTTTTAAAAAGTTCTAAAATAATCTCAATTTTATAGAAAATTTGCTAATATGAAGGGCTTTTTATCCATTTGAGTGATGCCTCCCGAAGACTTATCACACCCAGAAACTTCAGTGTGTGATTTCTATCAATAGGAACATTCTCAAAATGCAACCATCGGTTTCAGGAAACTAGCATGGGTGTATCACTGCCATCTAATCCACTGCAATTGTTTCAGTAAAGTCCTTTATCACAAAGGAACCAATCCAGAATCACACATAGCATTTAGCTAAACCTCCTTAACTTCTCTCAATTTGGAATATTTCCTCACCTTGTTATTATTTGAAGATCACAGACCAGGCATTAGATAGAATGAACTTCAACCTGTGTCTGTATAATGTCTCCCCATGATTAGACTCAAGGTGTGCATCTTGACAGGAAGGGCACAGAAGTGATGGTGTATTTACTGTGTGATATCAGGTAGGGGCTTGGCCCTTTACTAATGATTGCCACTTCATCTTTTAACTGATCTGCCAGTCTCCTCCCCTATAGTTTTGCTACGGGCTTTTGTAATTAACAATTATTTAGGAAGATGGCATTTGGGGGCAATGTAGATATCTGCTTTATCAATCTTTTAACTTTTCTGTGAATTGTTCTTTTTAGTTTGGCCCTTTTGGCTTCCTATTATATTCATTCAGTGGATTATTACCATTCTTACTTTCTGACACATGAAAATATTCAAAATTTATCTACCCTTTCCTACTCCTAACCCTGAAATCAGCAATTTTTCCCAAGTCCTGGTTCTTTTCAGAGTAGAATGATTTTCAGAAACAAAGACTTGATGCTAGGTGTGTTTATTGTCCTTGTTCCCAGCCCCTTTTAATGGACAGACATTGAGAATGTACACACACACACACACACACACACACACACACGACCATACATTCTCACTGAGACCTCTAATTCTAACCAATGCACAAAGCTCATTCTAGTCTTCACCCTTTCTGTACTTATAGCTCCATCAACAGTGACAGCTCTGGCACCTTTTACTTTTCGTGTATTTGCTGATCATATCTGATTTCCTCATGTAACTAATCTTCATCACCACTGCCTTCCCTTTCCTGATTGGGGTTTGAATTCTCCATGCCAGCCCAACACCTGCCACACAGATGCTGTGCTCTGCCCACTCAGGCTCTGACACCCCACAGGAGGCCACATGTCCCTGCACAGATGTTCTCCTCACCTCTGCAGGCTCCCACCAGGCCAGTTCTCATGGGGTACCTTCCTCACTGCTCCAGGGCTAACAGGTATGCATAATGTCCTCCCTTGCTAATGCCTCCCTCAATCCAGATGGACTCTGACACCCTTGCTGAGACACCTCCCTACCCCACCTCCAGCATGGCACCCTCCTCCCTGGTCAGACTCTGACGCTTGCTCTTGGTCTCCAAACATCCTCAACCCTGGTGAGGACACCTGCATCACTTAGCTTCTGAAGAACGGCTTTAGGACTAAATTGTTCTGAAAAGAAACAGAAGAGGAAGAAGAATCGACAAGCATTTTTTAAATAAAGGAATAAAAATGTTCCAAACCTCTTCCAAACAGATGCTTGAGAGTGTTGTACAAAGATTGCTACAGCGTCCATGAGGAGGAGACCAACTTGGAACTGAAATCCAAGCTACAATCATCTCTCTCCCCAAAGTTGCTATATTTAAAACACCCTTCCAAAATCACAGTTCTTCATAGATTGGTGGCTCACCTATGTGTTCGAGTCTACCATCTCTCCCACTGCTGAGCTTTCTATGCCAGAGTCAGGGTCTCCAGGCCATAGAAGATGATTAAACAATAAAACCCAAGGTTCCTCCTCAGCGATGAGGAAGATATTGCACAGGAAGTAGCAGTCATTGTTGCCAGGATCCATTCCCACTCATGCTCTATGGCCTTTTCCTGCCAAAAGAATTTCCAAATCTCTTTCATTGCTATGGCATGAAGACACCAGCAAGACAAGAGAAGACAAGGTCTACAATGGTCATTAAGGGATTGAATCACTGCACAGCCATTTTGGTTAGCAAGTGAAATGTGATGGATGGCGATCACCAACAAGTAAAGAGTGACTTTGAACAATGACTAATCAAAGTTTGAAAATGTTTAAAAACAAGTAACAAAGTCAAATTAAAGTAAAATGTAATCAACTCCATTCAAATGGAATAATCCAGATTTGACTAGAACTGTTCCTACAGCATCACACTAAAAGGGCTATTACTGGTTTGAGTCCAAATGCTAGACTGCCAAATGGGAACTCAACATTATTTTTCTCTTTCTATGTTGTGCCCTCTAATACAGTTGTTGGATACTTGGGAAAAGTATTCTCAAAATCTCTGCCAACAAATTCTAGATTGTTTCTGCAGTGGGGGTCACTGTTTGAGAATGTTGGTGTTTAAAATTATTCAGGTATGGGGTTGGGGATTTAGCTCAGTGGCAGAGCACTTGCCTAGCATATGCAAGGCCCTGAGTTCAGTCCTCGGCCCTGAAAAAAACAAAACAAAACAAAAAAAATTATTCAGGTATGTATGGTGAGGCCAACAGAAGAACGATTGCCATTGGAAGGACCATGATAATGTAGATCCTAAAAGGAGGGGGCAGGCCAAGAGGGCACAGGTCATAGAGCTGCAGAAGGAAACACAGGGCTGATCAGGAATGGAGGAAGGGAGTGAAAAGTGAACAAGAGCCTTTATGGTGGTTTCTGTGGGAAGGAACAGGTGAGGCCCAATACGCAGGACTAGGATGGGCTGGCTTGAGCAACTTCAATGGCTCTGGGGGAGGAGCTGTTTTTGGTAGTCTGATTCTGGGCCTGGAGTGACAGTGGCAGGTAGATAGTGGCCCAGTGCACTAGCAGTGGGTTTGCATTTGAAAGGCATGCTCACAGGATTACGGGTTTGCAGGAGTTAGCTCACCCTGGGAGGGAGAGACCCTTGTGAGTCAGCAAGGCCCCAAATTACAAATTATCAGAAAATAAAGACACGGTTATCACAGCCACTCCCATGCAGAAGACCTGAAAGGCTGGGCAGGAGCAGAAGTCATATTCTTCCAGCAGCAGTACCCAGACACATAGACGTAGATGAGAAATTCTATGACAACCCCAGAGACATTTCTTGCCAAACACTCAGCGTGGTGATGCAATCGTTGCCAATGGGTTCGTGGTGTTCCTGCCATTTGGTGACTTCTATTATAGGCAGCAGCGCCCCTGAGATCTCCAGTGGTCTTCTCTGGCCCTCCTTTTGTCACTTTTACCGGTGGTTTTATCAGTACCTGATTCTCTGAATTAAGATCTTTCTGCTAGAAATATCTAGAGTGATTTCTGTCCTTTTGACCCAAACCTGCCTGATCCACTCAGGAAGCCGTGAAGATTACTGCGCACTTGCTAGAGTTCATGGTTGATAAGTATGCCCGGGCTAATTGGATTTCTATTGCATTTCTGGGCCTAGGAAGGGCAAAATTTGCGTACAGTTGTCTTTCTGGAATTCTGAGTTACGGTTTGTTCCTGTTTGGTGACTGCATGCTACAACTAGTTTCCTTATCCTATTTCCAAAGCACTGTCCTTATTTCTTTTACAATATGAAAACGTAGCATCATAATGATCTTTACACATATTTGTCCTTTCTGTAAGATTAGGCCAGAGACTCTGTATACTTCACTGCTAACAGCTTCAGAATTTTGCCCAGTTCTAGACACACTGCAAATGAATCAATAAACTGCCCAGGAATTGGGCATGTCCAGCCCTGGCTATGAGCGGGAGTCGTGTACACAAATTGTCATAAAAATGAGCACTGTTCATTAGTCGTAGTCCATGCTAGGTGCTTTACAATTGCTATCCCATTCAGTGTTCACAAAAATCTCTCCTCAAGGTTGAAAAAATTAGACACTGAGAATTATGTAAAACCTGTTTAAAAGACTACCATATTATGAAGAGAGGTTTTGGAAAAAGTAAAATCAATGTTACCTGCTCTTGGAATGAGAACAAGAAGAAAATGAAGAACTTGGCTCTCAAGGATTTAGTAAGTTGCACAGAAAAATAAATTCCCAGTTGAGCAGAGATTTGTTTTCTCTGCTTATCTGAGATCAGAGCTAACTGACCCAGTGTGGTTCTGAGCTGTTTTTTTCCAATTGGGTGGAGCTGTTCTGGCCTATTTGGAACTGGGTGCATCTCTTTGTAAATCATGTTGTGTCTTAATGACTGCTCACCTACCTCCCGAAGAGCTCTTTGAAGGAACGTGTATTATTCATCTTTACATTTTTAGTGCTCAGCATGATTCCTGACTTCTGTCAATTGAAGAAATGAATGATAATTAATAAACAAATTCAGATAAACAAATAGACAAATGCAAAAATTTCCCTGAAACGTATCTTATTTTTTATTATTTATAAAAAGAATAAACAAAATAGTGGTAAGGCTTTGTAAAATATTCCTGGCAAGCAGGTTTGAGGACTGAAAGCTTCAAAAATTTGATCTGCATGACTATTTCCTATTTGGTGGTCTGGCTATTAAGATCTTGAGATTGTCACAGGCAGGTGAGCTGAGAGAAGCAGCATGAAGTTTTTCCCTGCAGTATGAAAGTGCAAATGAAACCCAATCTCAGAAAAATGAGGCGTACTGAGACTCGACAAAAGGAAAAATTGCGCTTTCGGTGACCTTAATGCTTCCTCTTAAAACTACCAGCATTATTTCCTCTCACAGAGCAGTACGCACACAGTACCAAGTTGTACAATAATGTGTATTGGTTTTCCAGGGGAAGGTATCAACGGCCCTCATGAGGAAAGAAAGGGTTTTTGTAGAATGATACTGGATACTCCAAATGGTCTCATGTTCTTTGCCTTCCAGAAGTGGAGCTCTTTTTATTTTTTTTGACCTGATTTTACATTTGAATATTCTGAAAATAAGACATTTAGGGAGGAAGAACAGTGCCCTCATTCTGCTAACATTTTGGTAATGTTTTAGGAAAAAGGAAGGAAATAAGAAAGACTTACAGGAAAAAAGAAATCTCTCAAAACAACCAGTAAGGGATTTCTTACTCTTAATTCGTGTGTGTACATACGTAAATGGGTATGTCAGAATGCAATCTTGCCTTTACCCTGCCTTACTCTATTCACAGTTACACAAGTGATTTAGAAGAACACAGACACTAGGTCTGACATTTTAGGATTTTTGTTTGTTTGTTTAAGTTGATGAGGGTAACATGAAAAATGTAAATCATTTGTGGTTATCCATACTGAGTAGTAAATTCCATTCTAGAAGTTCAATCCCCCAAATTCTTTTTGAAGAATGTATGGTAAGGCTACAAATTCCAATATAGCTCCCACGAATGGGTTTGTTTTGTTGATATTAAGAATCTCTTGCTCTTTTGATCAGCAGTACTCTCCTGTTGCCTCCCTTCTCCTCAACTCCCAGAACAGTCTAATAAGAAGAGAACAGATTCAGAAATACGGTGCTGATAGATCACTAGCATTCCGAGGGATGCTTCTTCTCAAATGATGTGCACGAGAAAGAACACTTGACATGCAAGGAGCAGATTTGAGCATGAATATCTCTACTTAATTAAAAAATGCTCTGGGACGCTAAACTCACAGCTGGAAATTGATACCAGTGTGCTTTCCGGTTAAATCCATAAATAACACTTCCTTACTCACCTGCATTTGTTCTAAATATGCTCCAGCTTCCAAGGAATTTAAGAGCAGAAGTCATGAAAATGAGATGATTTCAGATGACCAAGTAGTCACAGGATCTTTTTGTGCAAGGAGCCTAGCAAATTAAAAATTTTTAAAAATATTCTATGTATCATTCAGTATTTAATTGTACTTAACCTATTCCCCCACCTACATCACTGCTCTGATCTTCCTGCCCCTGCCACCCAATTTGTTGCCCGAAGTGGTCCCACTCATAAAGGAAACAATAAATCCTTCCTGCATAGACAGAAAAACTATAATTAGCATTTCACAAGTCTCTTTTGTCCAGTCTCTTAGAGTGTTTGCTAAAATAGAAATTCACAATAAAATGCTTCAGAGTTTGCTACTACAACTATTATTCTACCTAAAGAGGCTTCTTAGCTTGGAATTTAGTGTTGTCATCCCTGGTCTTTGTTCTCTGGGAGCTTGCAGTCCAGCACCCACAAAGAGTAAAACGGACTCCGAGACAGCACCCGGCACTGGCAATGCCTGGAGGGTAATAGTTGTGCTTGGATGCTATGGAGCTGACTGTGGTGTCTGTAGGCAGGACTAATAGAAGCCAAAATTCAATTTGGATCCTCAAAAATAGAATGTTTTCCTCCTGTAGCTACTGTAAAAAAAAAAAAGCCACAAATTGGAAGGGTTAAAACTGGGAGCTAGACATTCAAAATCACGGTGTCACCAGGATCATGCTCTCTTGGAAAATCTAGGTGAGTCCTTCCTTGCCCCTTCCTAGCTTCTGGTGGTTGCTGATAATCCTTGGTGGCCTCTTGGTGACATGATGGTATTCCCTATGTGTGTGCTTGTCTTTTTCTGTGCCTCTCCTGTCGTAAGGATGTAAGGCATTGGATTAGGACATCCTAATCCAATATTCCCTCATCTTAACTTGATTACATCTACAAAGACCCTGTTTTCTAATAAAGTCATGTTCATGGGTTCCAGGAATTAGGATTTGAGCATATTTTTAAAAAATATTTTTGCATTTTAAAAAGTAGTTCATTTTAGTTATACATAATATTAGGGTTGAATTTTTTTTGTGTGTGGGGGGTACCAGGGATTGAACCCAGGAGCACTTAAACACTGAGACACATCCCCAACCCTTTTCTCAGTTTATTTTGAAACAGAGTCTTGCTGAGGTGCTTAGGACCTTGCTAAGTTGCTAAGGCTGGCTTTGAACTTGTGATCCTCCTGCCTCAGTCTCCTGAGCCACAGAGATTACAGGCATGTGCCACTCTACCCAGAAAAAATTAAAGAAGTATGGAATATAGTTTGCTCTAATTATGTTTTGGGGGGATAATACTTAATACAAAGAGAAAGTTTCATAGATTAGGTTTATTAAAAGAAGAGCCTGGGGCTGGAGTGGTGGCTCGGTGGTTTCCGTGCTTGCCTGGTGAGCACAAGGACCCAGGTTCAAACCCCAGCACCACGAACACAGCTAAGTGTTGGAGCAACTAAAGCCATGTGAAAAACTGAATAAAATTATTTCTCTCTTTCTCTGTCTCTCTCACTGTCCCTCTCTCTTAAAAAAAAAAAAGGAGAGCCTGAAATGGGAACCTTGAGAAGATGTATTTTGGAGAATGTGCTCTCAGTGAACAGAGAGTGAGATTAGCAGGTTCAGGAAGCCAGCCAAAAAAGTGGGTTCAACTGGAGTCCAGTTTCAGCTTAGTCCCAGAAGGGCTCAGGGACACAAATGTCACCACAGAGTCATTCCACCTTGAGACAAAGGAGCCAGGCCTTGTTTCCATCAGTCCTTAGCCCTTAGTTGTGATCCCCCAGCCCCTGGGGAAAGGGGATGTGTAACCTCCTGTTAAGCTGCTCCCATTTGGTCCAAGTTAATTCTCTGGAGAGGGAGACATCTGTGAGCAACAAGCACAGCACCTGGGGACTGGGCACATTAGCCTGGTGAAAGAGGGTCTCATGGCACTCGAACAGCATCCACCTTGTTCTCCAAGGGCCTGTGTAGTCTTCTTACTGGTCACATTAAATTCTCTCTATCCTGGCATAATTTGCTCCATATTCCGGTCATGGTATTTTACAGTAAACTTCGTAAGCAGAGGATTGGTGGTTAGTGGCAACCACAGTGGGTCCTGGGGAACATAGCTGTTTCTCTTTATCCCTTCCTTTCTCTATACCCGTTATGCATGTCCTGACCTGCAGTTAGTCTAAAGGGCTTGCATGGTGTGATGGTTTGGATATGAGGTGTCCACTGAAAGCTCATGTGGGAGGGAATGTAGGACTATTCAGAAGTGAAACAGTTAAATTATGAGTACTATAACCTAATCACTACATGCCTTCATTTGATGGATTAGTAATTTGTAAGAATTAATGGGTGGGAGCAGTCGGTAAGGAAGTAGGTCACTGGGGGTATGCCTCATGAATTATATTATCCCTGCCTCATTGCTCTAAAGCTCTCTCTGTTTCTTGGATGTCATGTCCTGGGCTGCTTTCTCTGCCACACATGGTCCTCCTCCATGACATTCTGCCTCACCTTGGGCCCACAGAACAATGGACTCTACCCACCATGGACTGAATCTCTGAAACCATGACCCAAAATAAACTGTCCTCCTCTAACTTGTTCTTGAAAGGTCTTTGGGTCATAGCGATGAAAGCTACTAACACACAGGGGATAGGGGTAGGGGCTGAGACTCTCCTTCAGTCCCTCATCAGGCTTTGTTTGCTCTACTTGACCGCTTACAGTGACATCCTGGTACAGAATATTAAGAGTGACTCAGTAGATCACAGGTGCTTAAATACTTCTCCCTGCCTCAGGGAGATAATAGCAGTCCTACCTTCTCATGATTGGGATTAATTACTCAGGCTGGTGTGGTGATTCCTTTCTGCACCTACTGATCTACTCACATAAGTAACCCAAAGGAATCAAGATGCAACCTTAACTTTAAGTTTACTGAGACTCTTACTGTGTACCCTGATGGAACCATCTCTTCTCCAGGACCTGAGTCTTCTAGACACACATAACCTAAAGTTGTGAGATGAGAAGCACAATTTCCTCAAGTACATCACTTGGAGTGATGGTTGTCTGAGCCAACCCTGCTTCCTTGTCTTGGTTCTCATACATACGGAAATACTGCACCATATGGTGGTAATGATTTCAGACCAGTACCATATCTTTACGGATGGCATCCTTTCATTTCAAGGAAATCTCCAAGCAGAAGCCACTCCAATACTGATAGCTTCTGGATGGTGCCATATGTGGTGAAGTGAGAGGATCCCCTTGACATGTGCCCTCTGCCACCCCTCCTTTGTCATGAGGTAGGTGTTTTACTCTAGGGCAGTATTATGAGGAATTCTGTGCCAAGAGATCAGACACTATGTGGCCTCAGGGAGTGATGCTGGTTGAGGCAGTGCAGCAGGAAAGGCAAACACACCCAGAACCACGTGCATCTATCTCTGCTGGGATAAAGCATTTGTTTCCCCTTCCAAGGTGGAAGGGTTCTGATGTAATCAACTTGCCACCAACTGGTTGATTAACCTCCTCCAGGGATGGTCCTATATTGGGAGTCAGCACTGGTTTCTATTCTTGGCATGTTAGATATTAAGCTATGGTAGTAATTAAATAATTAGTCTTGGTGAGAGGAACATCTTCCAAGACCAGCATTCCAGAGAACTCTTAGGAAGATTGCTTTAAGAAAGGATCACTCAAGACTTTTGACAATAAGAAGAACTGATGATGTTGATGTTTTAGGAAGATCAGTCTGGATAGTTGTTGCAGGTATGCCAGTTGCTTACCTAAATAGCTATTTGTCCCTTCTTTGTTACTAAAAAAAAAAAAAATCCCAATTTGTTCAGAGCCACTTCGTTCCCATTCTCCAGGTCTTGGATCATGATGAGATATCTAAGCCAGCTGTGATAACCTTGAACTATATCTGCAGCCTCCCCCAGAACTGGCCAATAAGAAATAATAGGAAATCTATTGGGGAGGTTCTTGGGAATGTTTTTTGTTTTGATATAAATTTACAGATTTGATTGTATTTAATCCTCACTTGAACATGGATGTGATGGCTATAACTGTAGTAGCTGTTTTGCCATTTTATAGAAAAGTTTAAGATATGAACCATGAATGGCAGTTCTAATATTGTCTTGATAATCACAGATGGAAATTGCCTACTTTTGAATTTCTTACATATGGGAAACAAACCTGTATTCTTTCAACTAGTATGATCAATTTGGAGCTAAATTTGTTTTTAAATAGTATCCATTTTAGAGGAGGAGTTAAAATAGGGTCAATAGAGGGACCATTTAGAAGACTACTGAAGTCAAGAATATGGTGCTACTACCAGATGTGGTGGTGCATGTCTCAATCCCAGCAGCTGGGGAGGCTGAGGCAGAAGGATTGCAAGTTCAAAGCCAGCCTCAGCAACTTGGTAAAGTCCTAAGCAACTTATTGAGATCTTGTCTCAAAAGATAAAAAGGGCTGGGGATGTTGCTTACTGATTAAGTGCTGCTAGGCTTAATCCCCAGAATATGGTGCTACAAAGGTACTAATGGATATATGAAGACATCCCAAGAAAGTGTGGAGAGGATTGATGTAGGTTTCCGGATAGCTATAGAATGTAAACATATTTTTTGATCACCGTCATGCCATGATAAAACTAAAAACGATTCTTCAATATCATATACTGGTCATTACATATTCAAATTTTTACAATTGCCTCAGAGCTCCCCCCACCAAATGGTTTAAGCCACCATTCAAAGTCTGCACATTACAGTTACATCTCTCTTATTCTAGACAGCTTCTCTCCCCCTACTTTTTTCAAGGTGTTGATTTGTTGGAGAAACCAGGTCATTTGTCCTATTGACTTTCCTACATCCTGGATTCGGCTCATTGCTTCCCCCTGGCGTGGTTTAACTGGATTCCTCTGTTCCCTGTATTTCCTCTAAATTGGTAGTTAGATTTTGAGGTTTTATTAGATTCAGTTTTAACATTTTAGTGAAAAAGCTTTGCTGCATATTTCCTACCACATCACATTATGACATATATAATTCCTGTGGATGCCAACTCAGCCTGATCCTTCCAATATCAAGTTTCAACTAATGGTTTTTACATCCAATGAGGATAACTGCCTGGAACCATGATTTCATCGGCAACGCTACAAGTGCAATTCTCTAATTCCATTATTCATTCTTTCTTTATTGGCCGAAATTCTTTCATGAAAAAGAATGTTACTTTGACATCTATTTGGTAACTCTGAAATATAGCTTGTACAGGAAAGGTTAAACACGTGCTTGATTCTTTCCTTTCCGAAGTTTCACAGCAAATCATAGATTTTTTTGTTTGCTTGTTTGATGTTTGTATTGTCAGCTCATGGACTTTTATGTATTTGACAGGCTAAAATTCTTTGTAGTCACTTTGCCTTTTGAATTCTTTTGTCAGTTTTTTCTCTAGAACAAAATAGTGCCACAAACTAGAAGTCATTCTTTTTTTCTTTCTTTCTTTTTAAAAGATGTAGAACTTCTCTCAGAAATGACATTACAGGCCTTTAAACTGGGTGCTAAGGGTCCTCATTGTTAGTGGATTATCATTGCTTTTCAGTGACCAACACTAAGAAATCCTATCCCCTTTTGTTTTGGTACCAGGGTTTGAACCCAGGGGTGCTTAACCAAGAGTCACATGTCCTTATTTTGACACAGGGTCTCACTAAGTCACTTAGGGCCTGAGGCTGACTTTGAACTCACAATCCTCCTGTCTCAGCCTCCTGAGTTGCTGGTGTTATGGGCTTGTGTCCCCATGCCTGGCAATATCTTCTTTTTTTAAAGGGACAAAAATCATGCAATAATTTTAATATTTTCCATTCAAATTAAATATTATGACTCCTATATTGTTAACATAAACAGTACACACTTAGAACAGGACTAGAATGCCTATCATGTGTTGGGAAGAATCAGATGTCATGGTGGAAAAAAGTCATGGCAGGAGAGCCATGAGTCCTGTCTTTCTGCCTTGACATAGCAAAGTTCCATGAAAGAAGTCTCTGTGGACTTGGGATTTCTTCCTATCCAAGATGTGAGTGTTGAACGTGATGATCACTGTTTTATATCTCGGCTCTAACATTCTCTGTACCAGTGACCTCAGACTCCTTAAGAAGAATAAGCATTTTTATCCAATTAGCAAGAATTTATTGAAAGAGTAAATGAATAAACAATAAGCTTAAAAACAATGCTCTTATTAAACTTGTTTATTTTTAGTGTTTTCTGACTGATAAACATTTGTTGAATTCTTTGTTGAATTATTGAATGTACTGCATTATTTTACACATACTGAGAGGTTCAAATACAAATAAAGTTAGATCTTGTCTTGGGGAAATTTGGGCCTAGGACAGGAAATTAGACAAGTTTGGGCAGTTCTTTAGACAAGCCTGCTAAGATGTAGGCTGGGCATTAATCAAGGGTGCTGGCTCCTTGACAAGGGGCAGGCATAGGCTGAGAGCACAGCGTTGGGATTTCTATTTGTTAGCCATCTGCTCTGGAATGCTCAGTCAGTGCTAGAAAGCAAGAGCAGGATTTAGCAGGGTATCATGCTGGCGCGGTAGAAGATGCTGGCTGAGGGTGAGTGTGGACAGCACAGAATGGGACTAAACTGAGACTTAGGAAATTAGTAAGTCAAAACTGGCTCTCCAGGATCTTGAAGCTGGAAAGGAGAAATTGACAGGGCTGGGCTGTGGGTGATTTACTGTGGCATCCAATCAAGCTGTGCATTTGTGAAATACATGGCTTGCTGCTGCTCCATATTACCATGCTTCCTCTGCCCAATTAGGGGAAATACCCTTTTCATTTATGAAGTGGTGCGTGGGCATCCGCATGATCCCACAGTTGAGGGGAACTGGCGGGGGTCGTATCAACATGACGAAGGTCAAGTGGTCAAAAGTTATTTACAGCCCATGAGGCAGTATTCATGTCAGCCAGGCATATCCTGCGCAGCTTTCCTAAATGAAGTAAATACGCCAGATCTCAGTTTTTCAGCATGGCTGTGTGGCTAAGGACATTTCTAAGTTAGTTGGGAATTGCAAACAGCACCAGTCAAAAGTGCTGGGGTGCTCTGTTCTTGAAGCAGTCATGGAGCACCTACCTAATACGGACTTAAAGATCAGAAGTTTCCCAGAGAATCAACAAATGTTAATTCTGGAAGAGACCTTAGTCTAATTCAATCGTTTTGGAAGTGAGTAACCTAATGTCTATCACAGCAAAGAGACTTATACAAGCTGACACAGCTTATCAGTTTCAGAAGATAGATTTAGAAGGGTGATATTTTTTTCACTTCTTTACTAGTTTTACCTTATAATGCGTGGAGATGCAGGAATGCATAATAAATGCCTTTGGAATAATTGGATATTAAATTAAGTCCTTTAGATGCTCATCTGATAATGAGCGCCCAACTGTTACAAATAAAAAGGCAAAGTATATTTATTTTGTTTCTAGAAGCATGATATAGTTATGTCAGATTAAAGCAGAAAGGGAATTTTACATTTTCAAATACAAAAATGGAAAACTACATAGAAAAAGGGCAAAATATGATAAAAAGAAATGTTATATGTTGGGAAGATCTTTAATGATATAGTAACATGTAATCGATAACTGGAAAGAAATATCAATAGATAATCTGCTCAAACAGGGTATAATTATTGAACACATGGGAGAATGCTAACTTCATTAACAAAGACAATAGTTGAAACGGTACAATTATACACAGTCAAGCATCATTTAACAATGGGGATATGTTCTGAGAAGTGTGTTGTTGAGTGATTTTTATCATTATGCAAACATCATAAGAGTTTACTTACACAAACCTAGAGGTGTAGCCCTTATATGCCTGAGTTATATGGTATGGCCACAATCATATGTGCCATTCATCATTATACAGTACTTGTCCTTTCCTTTCATCTTTATA
Organism: Aplodontia rufa; assembly: GCA_004027875.1. Classification (NCBI taxonomy): domain Eukaryota; kingdom Metazoa; phylum Chordata; class Mammalia; order Rodentia; family Aplodontiidae; genus Aplodontia; species Aplodontia rufa. The sequence continues at coordinate 82,234 of PVKS010000295.1, forward strand.
TAAAACCTGTCACAAATTTTGTTCTTCCAAAATATCTCCTGATCTTTCTGTTCTCATGTACTTCTGTCCAGCTCCCTGTGGTCTTGTCCTTTGTTAACAGGAGTAGCCTCCTAATTCATCTTATGAGTCTCATATTTCTCTCTTTCCCAAATCACCCCAGGAGAGTGCAACCTCAAATTTATTAGAATCAATTAGCATTGCTGCAAGCAATGGAAAGTAAGTCTGTCCAACTTTAAGTAAAAATAGTTTATTGGAAGGGTTCTGGGGAGCTTCTTCAATGGGAAGAAGAGCTGATCAACTATGTATCGGAAAGGTCATAAAGAGGCTATTGTTCTCTAGATTTCAGCAATATGAATTTACATACTGTGTCCTTTGGGTACTCCCATTAGATGTTTAGCTCCAAGAGCTTTTTACGGCAGTGATAATTTTCTTAATATTCAAGATGTTAGAGTTTCCTATTGTAAATCCAATAGCAAGGTTTATGTAACTTATTTTGCAGCCTAATATAGTATTGAGCATAAGATATGAATTTGACAAATGGTAGCATTTGTCATATGTCAAGACCAACGAAAAGAAAAAAAATCAGTGTGACTTGTGGAAGAGAGGCAGGTAGGACAGTGGAGTAAAGTGGCTCTAGTGGAAAGACTCATCTGAAATTCCAGACTGTTGATCCTGACTCTCATTCGACAGGGCTACTGTCTTATCTTCTAGAAGAGATAAGAGGAAGAGGAAGGAGGGGAAGAAGGGGAGGAGGAGGGAGAGACTCTGAAAACAATGCCTTCTTGTCATTACTATTTAGTACTTTAGGCCTACAAACCTTTGTAGCTCTGATGATCAGAGCTGTCTCAAATGCAAGAGTGGACATTTCTTTGATCCCTTCATCCAGCAGCAGGGCTAGGAAACCTTTCCACCAAGTCATCAGTTGTGCTGCTCAGAAGTCTTGTAAACATACCACCATGACATGAAGAGAAAAAAAGAGAGGGAAAGAACCCCATCCAAAAATTCAACAGGAAAGGCTTCCAGAAGAATGAAAAGGTGATCCCTTAATGGGCCAACGTAGTGGAAGTCAAAGCTTTCCTTCTCTTTGTTGCTATCAAAGATCCCCATCTCTTGGCCCCTGTCTAATTGGGAGGCCTGATGCTTGTTTGGTGTTAACAAATCATTCTGGAGAGAGAAAATAATTTTGACCCCCCCCCCAGGGTAACAATTCTCAAAAGTGGCTATGAATCATCCAGGGAGGATAATAAAATATGGGCCCCATCCTGGTCAAATTCCGGGGAAGGACTGAGGATCTAGATGATAACAAATTCTCCAAATGACTTTTCAACAATATCCCAGCATAGGAGCCTGGTTTTGGGGAACTACGGCCCTGGATTTAACACAGTGCTGCTGCGGTTCACTCTGCCTTTTCATGAGTTAATCCAAGGACATCAGGGCTCCTTGCTCAGTCAGAGGTATGGGATACCTTCTCGCAGAGGAGATGAGCAGAGACTTGGAAAATTCCGACAGCTGATATGTGAGCACAATTTTTCCTCACTCTTTCTCATACGCATTTTGTTGTAATCAATAAAGCTAGAACATGATTAGACATTATGATTTCTTGGTGGATTCCAGAATATAGTTAATATTTTTACATGATTAGAATATATTTTCCTTATAAAATTTAGGTTAATTTCCAAGATGTATGCTAAAAGCTATTTGTATTCTTCTCCAAAATAATTTATTTGTAAGATTAAAATATGTTTTCCAGCAAAGCAATGTATTTAACCATTCTCAACTTTCAAACTTCATCTTTCCTCTTCTTGATTTCTTTTTTTTTTTTAAAGAGAGAGGGACAGTGAGAAGGAGAGAGCGAGAAATAGAGAATCAATTTTATTATTTTAGTTTTTCATATGGCCTTCATAATTCCTACACTTCATTGTTACATGGTGCTGGGGTATGAACCCGCATCTGTGCGCACGCAAGGCAAGCGCCGAAATGGCTGAGCCATGGCTCCAGCCGCTCTTTTTGATTTCTTTTTCTTTTCTTAAAGAGAGAAGGACAGCAGTATGTGAGAGAGAGAGAATCAATTTTTATTGAGTTTTTCACATGGCTTTCGTTGCTCTGACACTTAGTTGTGTACGTGGTGCTGGGGTTTAAATCCATGTACGTGCGCATGCCAGGCAAGCGCCATAACCACCGAGCCACCGCTCCAGCATGTGAAATCATAGCAAATATTTCTTAGTGACTGTTTGTTATCTGTTAAAAATAATTCTAATTGCTTTACAGGTACTAATTTAATTCTTACAAAACACCCATGATGTATATACACTACAGATAAGGACACTGTGATAGACAGATATAGATAAAGTTAGATAATTGATAGATAGATACAGATAGATATAGATAGATAGAGACAGAGATTAAAGGATTTTGCCCATGTCAGTTATTGTTTAGATTCAAACAACCCTGGTAGTCCTGGCAACCAAGTCCCTATTAGTCAAACTATATTGTCTTTGTAAGCTTTTTTATACCAATGGCAGCACAGACCTCTCCTCCTGGAAATACCTCTTTCTCTGTTAAAGCAGATTCTGCTTATTCCTTCTGGAGTAATAAATTCACCCTAAAGCCCTAGGGATCTGTGGCAAGATACAGAGAAAGGAAACTGAGAAACTGAATATCATTTCATTCACCAAACCAAGAGCCTGCAAGGAACCTTGCCCTGAATCTAGAACCAAGCTTCTATTAATGTCAAGCCCCGAGTCCTGATGAGTTTTGTGAGATGCCACCTAACCACACAACCAGTTGCACCTGTAGGTGGAGGATGCCTATTAATAGTGGCTCCATCTTTTCAAGTCTCCCCCATGATTTCTCTGGGACTTCGTTCGTAAAAGGTCAAGTTATTCTGGGCTTGGAATGAATGAATATCCCTTCCGACACCAAATGGCTTCCACCAGACTCTCTCCAAGTGCAAAAGTCTTGCTTCCACCTTGGAATTTGCCCCTAGCCTGGTGTTGATACAGCATAATGTCCTTAATCGGGCATGCATCCAGATCCTCACCCCTCATGCCCAACATCTGCTCGATGGTTCTAAAGGGGAATGCATAAGAGGGATGGGCAAATGAACACTGTGGTCTTTGTAGCTCAAATTAACACAGAGACCCTTGAAGTGCAGCCTCAGAACACTGTTGCATCCCAGACACAAAAGAGATTTCCAATGAACGTTGAAGGGATGCACGGAAACGTGTGTTAGAATTTCCTTTCCTCCCCCATGCTTTCCTTATATTTGCAGCTGCTCCAGTCTCACTCCAACTCACTCTTCTCCTTGCCTCCATTCCTTAGTTTTATTTCCAAGAGGAAAGAAACCTCTGTCTTTACGAGTGGGCAGGAGGTTTTGGAAATTCAGCTGATAGGCAAAGGCTTTCTCAACATCTTATGTTTGGGGGCTGAGTCTCTGAACAATGCTATCTCAGTATTTCTCTTGTCACATATGACTAATTAGAAATTCCTAATTAGCTAGTTTGGTTCACATTTCAGCTGTGAGGATTCATTTTGCCTAGATTACCACAGCAGCTACATGGACAGGAAGAGACAGATAAAAGGGAAGCAATTTTTATAAAGCATTTCTAAGGAATCAGAGGGCAAAGGAGAACTTGAAAGGACAGGGAGCCTGCAAGACGCACCAGGCACAAGTAAGAACTTGGAAGCTTATTGCTCCTCCACCAAACACTTTGCCCTAGAGACTTTGGTCCAATTTTTACTCCTTCAATATTTATTTATTTATTTATGTACCAGGGTTTTAACCCAGAGGCACTTAACTACTGAGCCTCATCCCCAGCCCTTTTTATTTATTTATTTTTTTATTTTGAGACAGGGTGTTGTTAAGTTGCTTAGGGCCTAAGTTGCTGAGGCTGGCTTAGAACTTGGAATCCTCCTACCTTAGCCTCCTGAGCCACTGGGATTACAGGTGGCACCACTGTGCCTGGCACCAGTTTGTATTCTTGACCCACACATCCCAACAAAATTCTTCCTCTTCAGGGTTTGAGGGTTTGAAGTCCCTCTGGAGGCTAGCATATGCCTCATAGCAAATTCTTTATACCTATATCTTTAAGGTGGGAAGAAAGCCAGGCAAGTCAAGTATGAAGAACCATGAGAATAAGAGGTAGTGTTTCAGTCTAACAAAATAAGTCCAAGAAGACTTCATGAAGAAGGTGGTAGAAATGATGAGCGAGTGAGTCTAGACATTACTTTCGTTTATCTTGAATGTATAATTTCTCTCTTTCTGAATGCTTGAAAATATACCCACACTATATGTTGCATTCTGTTTAGGGGATGAGATTTTTTTTGTTTATCCTTCTAGAGTTTCTCTGGGGTTCCCCTTCCCCACCTGCCTGTCTTCTGTGCAGGAATGCTTGGCTCTTCCTGAGATATGGTGCAGGTTAGCAGTCCTCAGGGCTCTCTGATAGGCAGGTATAGATGCAACTTATGTCTGCAATCTTCCAAAGGGTTTTGAAGCTCTTAAATGCTGTAAAACCAGGCCAAGATATTTTGGAATGGGATAATGAACAAAGCCAACTGAAATCTATCCCCCACCCACGCTTCCTCCATATTGGCCTTAAGTGGGGCAATGGTGTTTGGAAAAGAGGAGCCACTCAACAAGAAAACAGAGTGATTATTTTCTTCTGTGTTGTAAGAAAGGATTTTCTGTGTGTAAGGGTGGATGATAGTCAAGGAATTAAACCACTCCCAAATTGTTTTTAACCAAACCCTTGCCCTAATTTGATGTCTTTAGTTAGTGGCTGATTATAATCAAAGAAGATTGCAATTAAAAGGCATAGAAGCTGGTCTTATTTTTTGGTAGTAGAAGGTTTTATTTTGTAATTACAAGCCAGAGAGTCTAGAAGCAATGCATAAGTTGTTGAACTTCAGGTCTAATGGAGAGATGGTTGCAGATCTCTTCATGTAAACTATTCATATTTATCAATGAAAACTCCTCTGTGCTGTGTTGCGTCTAAGCAGAGTGCCATTGGTATTTCATCTTTGGAACTTCTATAATCTTATTCTTATAATGAAACTGTCAATTATATTCATTCATTAAGAATCTAGAGGCCAGGTGCATCACTCCAAGTGACTTCTGTGTATCGTGTGATGCAATGGTGCGGTAGGTACCCCTACCACAGACCCCAGAGAGCCTCACCTCCTGGTATTCGGGCCCTGTGAAACCTCCCTGCATGAGCTGAACCCAGTGGCTCATTTCTAACTGATGGATGTCACTTCAAGATCAGGTTAGAAGAGATCTTGACTTTTGTTTTGCTCTTGCTCTCTCAACCTCCATCCCTTCATTCTTCCCTTCTTCCCAACTCTTCTCACTCTGAAGAGCCACAAAAAAAGCAGCTCAAGTCTCCTGTGCAGCCGGGGTGCCCCACAGCTCCCCACTGCCAGGGCTCCAGATGACTGCGGCCTCACCAGAGACGCTCTGACTCAGGAATTCCGATGCACACATGCCTGGAAGCATGGTCCTCAGACCAGCGGGCTTTGGGAGGTCGGAATTAAGCTAAGAACAAGACACACAGTAAATGTCTTAAAGACAGCTACGAAATTAGGACAAACATCAAGTGAGATGCAGAGCCAGAGGGAGGGCAGTGAAGAATGAACAGAGGTGATGGGAATCTAAGAATCAATATCTTCCTAAAGAGTCCCAGCTCATCGTGAGGCCTATTTTCTGTGAAGCCTACATGTGAGTACATGAAGACAGAGAAAACAGAAAAGAAAATTGTCGAGGCAGTTGGATAAAATAAGCTTGATAATAAAAATAGGGAAGACAAAAAAAGAAAGAAAGAAAGAAAAAAGAATCTAGAGGCCAGGTGCAGTGGTGTATGCTTGTAATCCTAGTGACTGGGGAGGCTGAGGCAGGAGTATCACAAGTTCCAGGCCAGCCTCAGCAACTTAGTAAGGTCCTAAGCAACTTAGTGAGACCCCGTCTCAAACTAAAAAATAAAAAGCACTGGGGATGTGGCTCAGTGGCAAAATCATAAGTGCCCCTAAAAAAAAATCTAGAACATGATCTAGTATCTCAGTCCTCATAGAGAATCTAGTATGTTTGTGGCACTAAATAAAAAGTTTTGTAAATAACAAGTAGAGGACAATGAGTTTTCCCAGGCAAACAAAGAGACTGTTCTTGAATTTAAGGCATTATGATATGGGGAGGACACACATCAGAGGTCAGTAAATTTTTCCATTAAAGGCAAGATTGAAAATACTTTGTTTTGTGGGCCATATGGTCTTTGTTACAACTACTGAACTCTGCTCTGATAATGTGAAATTATCCATAGATACATATATGCATGAATATGGCTATTTTCCAAGAAAACTTTATTTTATTTATGGATATTGAAATTTGAATTTCATGTAATTTTCACGTATCACAAGATACTAGTCTATTGACTTTTTTTTTTTTTTGCAAGAAATACAAATGTAGAAACTATTCTTAGCTCACAGGGCCTTATAAAAACAGGCAAGGGGACAATGACCCCTAGTTTAAGACCACCTTACTGCCATTTGGGAACCCCTGATTGAACGGAGAAAAGAGAAATTAGTGCACTTCTTTGCAGTATCCTCACAGAGGCATTTCAGCAGGTAATATGTCAACATATCCAGAGGAGGACATTTTCTGTGCCCCATTTCTCCCCATAATAACTGATCATAACCTTCATGTGAGAAAATTCTTTCAAAGGTCTAAATTGAATCCATTGAACTAAAGGTAAAGCTTTTGCACCCAAATAGGATCAAATACAAATGTATCCGAGTTTCTGGTCCACGGGACCTAATGGCACAGGAAGAGCTTCGCTGTTCATACAGGTTATAAGCAGGAGGGCAGCTTCTGCATTGTGGGCTCAGGTGAGCACAGGCTCAGACAGCAACACATCAGCCTTACTGCTGCCACCAGAAAGAACCTTTGTCAAATAGGGAGTCTGCTTCACACTAAAGAATGAATCAATTCCAGAGGTAGTGAGTTCCCCCTACTGAAACCAGGTAAGGAGGGGCTAGAGAACGCTTCATGACAACGGAAGGAGGCAACGTGGAATCTGCAATTTGAATTTACAGATTCAAAGATCACCACATATGTTGACTTCGCAGTGCATGCTCCCCTGCCTTGATTGGAAAAACACCCTAAGAGAAGAGAAATTAAAATACAATATTCATCGTGCATGTGATTTTACATTTGAGAACACACAGGCACAAACTCACAACTTGGCAGACGCAGTTACTAAGACCCACAGTTCCCTGGGTCCTTAGGATGGGTACATAATCACCAAGAGGGTGAGTACTTACATCCAGGTTGTTTTTTTACCCCCTCTTAGTCTCCCGAATAAAACTCCAGGTATTTTAGTAAAAGAGGATGAAAAAGTGGAGGCGTTTCATTTCATTTTATAACCCAGACTAATGTCTTCTCCCCTGTTGATTTCCGATCTTAGAAACCAAATACCTGCTAAGGGGGATGAAGTCCAAAAAGGGAAAAATTAAGCTGAGTTTTACTTAAGTATGTCCCAATGGCGAGCATTTAAATTAGAGCTCAAGGGAAAAAAATGTCTTATAAACCAAGTGGTAAAGCCTCCCCTGCCCTGGACTCTTTGGGTCCCCAAGGCAGCTCCCTCCTGCACTGCCTGGATGGACTGCTGTGTCAGCAGCTCCATGCATCATTAGCTGACCTGGAAAACCTCCAGCTGCCTTCCTCTTATGCTGTCCCTGTACCTCTCACTTGAAAAAAGCTTTCATCAGCATCATCCCAAGCATCTTTTGTTTTCCCAGCTGGAGATGACTTTCTTTCTGTTTGCGGCCCTTAAGATCTGCAGCCATGAATCAAAGGGAATCATCACCTGCAAACTCTAAAGTGAATCTGAGCACTGTGGGATTTCACGACCCATCTATCTTTTTGGAGAAGCCATCTTTGGTTACGTTTTCCTGTCCGCTGTTGGTGGTCATTATCTTCCCTTCTTTATATTCTCCATGTTAGAGACAAAATATGAAGATCTTCCTAGCAATATTTTCTTCTGAGACTTAGTTCCAATACAACATAATCCTCTTTTTTACTTGGTGGGTTTTCCAGTCCTTCTGTTGGGAAGGGGTGAGATGTATATCAGGCTTATGGCTGGAGTTATTTACTATATAAAATGATCTCCTGTTCCAAGGCTTCCCCCAAATTTCTCTGCAAATGCTTTTACAATAAATTCAGGAAAGGAAACTAGAGTTTTTGTTTTTCCTAGGACTGATACCCATCCCTTGTCCACCAAGTCTCACACAGAATCTTACACTTTTTAATGTCTTTTAAATTTTCATCCACCTCTTTCAAAACTGTATTAAACTTTCTATTTCTTTTTTTTGTCTTTTGATATTGGGAGTTGGGCGCAGGGACACTTTACCACTGAGCTACATCCACTAACATTTGTTATTAAGTTGTGAGGAACTCTAAATTGCTAAGCCTGGCTTTGAACTGGCAATCCTCCTGCCTCAGCCTCCTGAGTCACTGGGATTATGGATTGAACTTTTGAAAGTCATTTGTTCATCCTCTTAACTCCAGAGAAGAGACTGTATGTTGATTTTTTGGGGGGAGGGTCCTGAGGATTGAACCTAGGGATGCTCTATCACTGAGCTACAACATTCTCAACCCTTTATTTACTTAAAAGATTTCTTTAAAATTTCAAGACAGAGTCTTCTAAATAGCTGAGATAGGCATCAAATTTATGATCCTCCTGTCTTAGTTTCCTGAGTACCTGGGATGTGTCCCACCATACCTGGCCCTTTGTGCTTTGATTTTAAACATTGTAAAAATAACCATCCACTGTCTGATTTAAGGACTGTGCCATTTCAGGAATACTTCTTTCTCGTTGTTTCTAGTGCCCATTTATCATTATGTTGGATTATGATAGAAATGGGGAGCAGGTAACCAACATTTTTGGAAGGGATGAAGATAGTTTGCTGATGAGCTGCTGCCAAGCTGGGGAGTTACTGACATTCTGTTAGGCCTTCTTACCATGGCGCCTTTACCTGTCACTTGTTTCTTTTCAAATTTGAGATATCATGTCCCTCTCACAAGATAGAGAAGCTCGAGGAAGTGAACCCAGGTGAAGCTAGATGCATACAAAATGATTAGTGCACTATTTGTTGCTTACTAAGAGATGCTATTTGTCCATGTAAGAGGATCTTGCCTCTCTAATGAGACCGAAAACTCTTCTTGGTCCATAGAAAATTTTCTGGATTTTTATTCTCAAAGCATCAACTGGTCAGTTTCAAAAGCTAACCTTACCATGTCAAGCTAAAAGTTGTGGTTCTGATTATGTGAGAGACCTCCATTACCCTCTCAGATAATTTCTGAGTGGCAGGAAGGGGAAGGGGAAAGGAAAGAAAGCAAAAGGAAATTGATACCATCTTTCCCCTAGGTAGGTGGGTCTTTCAGTGCCAGTGAACTTTAGCAAACACTACAAACATAGCAATGTCAGTACCATGAACCTTTAAGTGCCCAAGCCTCATGGACATGCAGCTTTCCCACAGATTAGAAAACTAAAACCGGAAGAGGTGACAACATTAGACAATATATCTAATCCTAGATAGCTCAGAAGTGACAAAATTCAACTCTCCTTTCTAGTAACAATGGCTGACACACAGCTGGTATTCACAGGAATACTGAATTCTTTGTTAAAACACTGAAATAATTCTATACAGTTATTTTCCTCATCCCACAGTACCTCTGCTACCCTCATTCCTCCAGTCTTTGCCCTGATATTAACCCTCCCAGGAAACCTTCCCAGTCCTCCTTAACTGAAGATTAGCCCTGCACACAGCAGGAAAACTCCCACATCCTGCTCAGGCTCAGTGGCTGATATTTCAGTGTCTGTAGTGTCTCAGCTAAATATTTTAAACATCACTTCCACTTTTAAGTGTGAAACTTTGTTCCACATGCTACCCTGACATGTGACCACAGCCTCCAATGACCTCTACCTGGTGAGTTTAGAAATCTCAGAGTTGTTTTTTTGTTTTTGTTTTTGTTTTGTTTTGTTTTAAGAGAGAGGGACAATGAGAGAGACAGAGAAAGAGAGGAACAACTTTATTTAGTTCTTCACATGGCCTTAGTTGCTCCAACACTTAGTTGTGTACGTGGTGTTGGGGTTTGAACCTGGGTCCTCGTGCTTGCCAGGCAAGCGCCAAAACTGCTGAGCCACCGCTCCAGCCCAATCTCAGAGTTTTTTTTTATCTTTTTTGTTAGTTTGCTTTGAATGCATGAACTGCCTTTTTAAGTCATTAGTCTTTGTTTAGGAATCAATATGTGTGATGGGCTGAATTGTATCTCAAAATTCATATGTTGATATCCCAGAATGCAACTGTGTATGGAGATGGGGTCTTTAAAGAGGTAATAAAAATGAAGTGAGCTCAATAGGGTGGACCCTGTTATGGTGTGGATCTATGATGTTCCCCAAAGTCTCATGTGCTCAGAAGTGGGGTTTTTGGGAAACGAGTGTTATGATGACTCTATCTCATGAGTGGATTAATGGACGCCCGGGATGGAACCTAGAGGTGGGACCTACTTGGAGGAAGTGGGTCACCGGAAGTGTGCCCTGGGAGGGTTTATCTTTTTTCTGCCCCTACTACCTGTCCACCCCACCCCCTTCCTAGCTGCCGTGAGCTCAGCAGCTTTCCTTTGTGAAGCCCTTTCACCATACTTCTGCCTTGGAACCCAGCTGATCAAGGACTGAATCCTCTGCAATTGTGGGCCAAAATAAATCCTTCCTCTTTTAGGCTGTTTTGGTCAGGTATATAGGGTACCCCAAGAACAACAAAAATCTAACTAACACAGATCCTAATCCAATATGGCTGGTATTCTTCTCAGGGATACTGATATGTACTGAAAATAACACATGAGGGTTGAAAATGGTCACCTGCAATTCAAAGACAGAGATCTCAGAAGAAACCAACCTCGTTAAAACCTTGATTTTAGGCTCCTATCCTCCAGAGTTAGAAAATAGATTTCTGTGGTTGAAGTTACCCAGTTGGTGGTACTTTGTTAGGCCAAGCCTAAAAAGATGAATTCAGTACCTTTTACTGAGCTTATCACTTTATGCACTTAATATATACATTTTTCTTTGCTGCATTAAGTCTCTGGTTAAAAAATAAATAAAAACATATGCTTATGGTACCTACATGTTCTAAATTGAGATGATAGTTCTAGCTTATGTTTGTTGGCCTGGCGTGACAGTTGTAGTGCTTCCCTTATATCTTAAAAGTATCTCAGTTTGGATAATACGTGGTCACTCACTTTATTTAAATTTTGATTACTCTGCTTATAATTTTCTCCCACATTCTCAACCTCATCCTTCTTAAGTACTTGCCACTTCTTTATTCAAACCCTGATATTGGCTACATTCCCTGGGTACCCCCAGTTTGTTTAAGTACCAATAGTTTGGTTCATGACATGGTTCACCATGCAATGGTATTATTCCATGAATGCACACTGTGAGCAGGGCATTGAACAAGTTTCTGTGGAGAGTTATATGGAATGAAGACTTCACTCCTCCTCCTGAGAAACAGTGACCCTGAATGAAACATACATAAATCATAGTCATCTTATTTCTGTCCTATGCAAACCATTATTTTATGCTCAAGTAATTTTTGGAAAATGTTCTTAAATGCTGTTTAATCTCCCCATCCAGATTCACTACAGTGAATTTATGACAGGTTTCAGAATACAATTAATGTACACTTCTATCCCATCCCATCTTGTCACTGGCTATGGCAACATAATGCTTTTGGCAAGATGACAGGCAAAGGAGAGAGGAGAGGCTTTGTTCTTAAGGAACATGTCAGCGATAAGTGAATTGGCGGTGTTTCAAATGGCACTAGGAAGCTAGTTTATGGTCCTACAAATGTGGCCTTACCCCAACATATCTACTGAATCATTGCAGTAAATGCCTTGACTTCCTTGTCTCCCATGTTAAATTTAATAAAAACAATAACTGCATTCACAGCTCAAGAAGGCATGAACCTACCAGGTCAAAACAACATCACATGTAGTGCTTGAAAGTTGTGACTGAATCAAGAAGGACCAGCAGACAAGCAGCTGTAAAATTCCTCCTTCCTTTTCTCCGTGTTTGTTCTTCCTCTGCAGTTGAGCAACTACAGGAAGCACAGGGAGGCAGGTAGGACTCAAGAGGTTCTATTCCAAATCAAGTTTAAGATTTCCCAATGGCAACATTCCTCCAGAGGAAGGCCAGGTGATAATCTTACCCAGAAATCCATCTGGCTAGTGAGGATACAGCCCAGGACTGTACCCTCTTCTAAACAGCTGTGTGAATTTGGATATGTAAATTTGCCTTCTTGGTCCTCAGTCTCGCTGTCAGTACAGTGTAGAATGGCAGCCCGTGAATTCACATGCAGTAGAGATGCATAGTCCAGGTCCCTCCAAAATCTGCTGTAGACCACCCTGAAGACATGTGTTGATGATTCTCTTAGCCAGTTACCTTCAGATAATATTTTCTTCCTCTGTCTACATATAGATTTGGAAAGCTATTGGTGAGGTAAGGATTGATGTTTTCAGAATCAACAGGTAATTTATGTAATTATGATGAAGGAAATAAATAAAATAAATGGTGGTTTCCAATCTTCATGCCCTGTATTTTGTTATGGGCCATTCTGGCAAGCCTGGTTTTTTTTTTTTTTTGGTTTGTTTGTTTTTGTTTTTTTTTTGTAACATCTTGATTAGAGAACTGAAAAAGAGCTACTTCTTAGTGCTCCAGATGCATTTGAAAGGAGACATTGTGGTTGGACATCACTGCTGTCAATCATCTTGATTGGCTCTTGTTCTGCACTTCTTTATCTTGTTTTGGAAATGAACTGGCAGTGTGATCAACACTGATAACTTCGCTTTGTTCATTTAAACATTGTAACCTGTCCCCTTTCTCTGGGCCAGATGCAACCTTGGTTCTCAATAACTTCCCCAGAATTAGGTTGTTTCAGTTCTACTTCTACCCATGGGTTGAAAGACCTCTTCTCGGGGCAGCGTTTGACACTAGAGGCAGTGGGAGAAATGGGAAAGGACACTAGAATTTAGCCTTTTGGCCAAACCAAGGAGTTATAAACTGCCTGTGACTCCTTAAGATGAATGGAGATGGTTCAAAGAGACTGTTAAGAGGGAGATTCAGAATTAAGGATTATTGGAATATAGCTGTAGTTTAATTCCTGCTTCTGCAAGCGTGTAGTATTACTGTTCCATGACTTTTTTTATGTGGGATTTTCTAGAAACAGAGATTTAGGAAAAGTTGATTCTTACCTGAAGTTGGAGGTTCCAAACATCTGGATAGATATAATTATTGATAACCCTGTGTATGATCATGGTTCTCTGGAAGAACAAAGTCAACAGGATGTTTGCATGTGTGGACAGAAACTACTGTACTATAAGAAATCGGCACATATGATTATGGAGATTGGCAAGTTCCGTGTGGACTGACAGCTAAAGATACAGATAAGTCCAAAGGTAGTCTGCTAGAGAATTCCCTCTTCCTTAGGAGGATGGTTTTTTGTTCCACACAAGCCCTCACCTGACTGGATAAAGCCTTCTTACATTATGGGCAGTTGGGCAGAGGGTCAATCTACTTGCTCAAAGTTCACCAATTTAAATGTGAACTTCATTCCCAAACACCCTCTAAGTTGAATAGATAAAATGAACCATCGCATTCTTCATGATCCTGAACAGGAAGAGAACTTCCAGAGAGGTTAGTGATTAGCTAGAGATGCCTCTGGCGTCTGGTTGGCTTTGATAGGCATCCAGGGTGGAGCAGGAGATAGACGCATGGTGACAGGACGAATGTGTGCAAGTACATACACACTCAGTGCCACTATGGTATTTGTGGACATCCTCAGCTTCAACGCTGGGAACAAATCTAGGAAGCAATTATTGAGGCCAAGGCCAAACATCTCAGCTTGCTCCCAGCAGGAGAATGGGCCTGTGTTCAGTTGCTGCTGTGTTCTTGGATTCCCAAGGAGTTGACAGGCAGAGATGGTGGTTTAAGACTGCCTGGATGCATTCTTGATGACGGTCACCTCAGGTCACCTTTGCAGTAGCCCAGAGGAAATATTCAATTTAAGCAAACCTATCAGACATGGATTTCCCTTTATCAATCCATGCTGGCTGACCTTTAATGAATTAGAGAGAAATCCATTCCACATTGCCTGGATAAAGATGTAAGGCTGATGCGTAAATCTTGACTTTAAGAAAAGGTAAATTCAAACCAGAGTTAGGAGCTTGTGCCTTTTGAGGCCACAGCAAGGATATTAATGACTCACGGTTACGTAATTATTTGAGCCTTTTTATACCCTGGGAACCCTAAATGCCATTTGTCTTGCTCTCATTGTACCCACTCAGACTCTTCAAGTTTGGGTATCAGTGAAGTCCCAGCCTTTCATTGCCGTCCCCTACAGACTTCTTCACTGTATTCCTTTGTTGCACAAGAGCCTTTGGATTCCTTTGCTCTTTTGTTTATTTGTGTTCATTTGGTGGAAGAATAACTCATTCATCTCTCACTGAGCCAGCCTGATTGAGGAAAGAAATTCAGAACTTGTTTTTGGTCTGTTCCTTTTAAAACCGTCCCCCTCATCCCAATTTGGTTCTCAAGAGATATGACCATTGTGGAAATTAAATTATAATTAGGGTCAAGGACTTTGAAATAATGACCCCTGGGCTGACCCCTCTGTCTGTACTCTTAAGTGTCTCCTGTCAGTGCACCCAGCGTTGAGTTCTGGGCCATTTTAAACCTGTTTCCAGAATCACCACCTGACACTTAACCGTCACACAATGCCTTGACTTAGTAAATGCATCTGTTACATGGTACAGCACTAAATGCTTTCCTGAAATCCAGATAAATTATGTCCGCTGATTTGGTAATGTGGCCCAAGAATTCAATTTAGGTGAATTTATCAGACATGGCCTTTTCTTTATCAATCCATGCTGACCGACCTTTAATAAATTAGAGATAAATCCATTCCGTATTGGGAATGGATGCACAATCTGAGTGGAAGAGTAATCGGCACCGGATCTACAAACATGCCCCTGCCTCATTTCCTGCCCTTAATGTGCTCCAGTCTGTAACAGGGCACGTGGAGACTCATGTGAATTGCTTTAGACTCCTGAAGAGCCAATTGGGATGTGAGGCTGGAGGAAGCCCAAGGTTCTTTATGCCTGTGAAGTGCAGGGAGGGGGAGCATTGCTTAGTCCTCTGGGTGGGCTTTGTAATGCTTGGCTCCTGGGAAAAGTCGCTCTGTAGCTTTTAGACCAATTCTTTCCCATCTCTGAGCCTCAGTGTCCTCAGCTGTAAATTGAAGTTGCTGGGAGAGGTGATCTCTCAGGCCCTTCTCGGCTCTCATAACTTTCAGCTACAGGGAAACAAAGCAGGGAACAATTATTTGAACTCTAAGATCAAATGAGATGGGCATCAAGACTGGTCTCATGTTTAACTGGGATCCTTAATGGGGCCAAACTAAACAGACCATAATTAAATGCATCCAGTTCTGAACACTGGAGGGTTGCAGATACGAGCAATCTTAAAGTTCCTTTTATCCCACTAATCTTATTAGAAGAAATGATATTTGAAAAGGGTGCAAGAAGTATTTTCTGTAATTATAATTGAATTTCAATGTACTTCACATATTGACACCTGCTGAGTTAAAACTTAAGCCAACTAGTACCTAAGTTGGCATGATAGTCAATGAAAAACCAATCCCGTGGTGATATAATTTTACAAGGGTAAATTCCAATTTACAATAATAAAATCTACCCATCCACCCCCTAAATTCTGAGCCTCGCAATTCCTTATGAAGGAGCAGAAAAGTTCTGGATTAAAGCAACCTGTTTAATTTTGTGTAACCCAGCATTCTGCAAACCTATTTGATATTGGGACCTGTTTCATCCATGCATATTTTTTATGCATTGCCTATTAAAAGCACTCAGATTTTAATGTTGCAAACAGCGCATTTTGAAAAATGAAGTTCTAACTTCAGGGATTCTCCTCTGCTTACGTGCCATGGTCTTTAAGAGAGCTTTTGTTCTTTTTTTGGAGAAGTGTCCACCTCTAAAGTGATCTTCAAGTTATGCTCATCCTCAGTTCCCGTGAAAAGATCTTTTCCTGTTTGGCTCCACATTACTATCTTGATGACATCTATAAAAGCTTGCCAAATGGGAAAGTCTTTGCTTAAGTTCCATTTAAAGATATCCATTAGGCATATAAATAAATGGCTAGGTGAAACATTTGTTTATTTAAAAGCATAGACTCTTTAAAAAAATTTTAAAAGTTCCCATAGCCCCAATTTCTTCTTTGGAGAAGAAGCAGTGGCAGATACATCTGCGTTGCAACTGATGCCATGTAGAAGAATCCCGGATATGTTGTGTTTTGCACTCGATGAGCAGTGGAAAGGCCGGCTGTGCCCTGGGGATGCCATACATTAGGTGCTGTTCTAAGGAGGAAACCCAACCCGGGTGCTGCATTGAGAAGGTGAGAGTGACTCTCTTAAGCTGGCCCTGGCACCCGCAATAATTGCTAACAGACCTCATTTTTCCTCTGTTCTTTTCACCCCCTCTCCCAGTCCCTAGCATGCTAACAGCACACTTTATTTCTGAGTTATTAAAAATTACATCTTTCTTATATTGATTCTTGACAGTTGCCAGCTGACCTCTAATTGTTTCCAGGTCCTGGGTTTCAAATTTACTGATTTCCTTTTTGATATTTTAATCATTCTCTGTCCCCTGCTCATTCCCTCTCCTGCTAATTTGCCTTGTCTTCAGAATTTCTCAAGCCTTCACTCCATTTTTTTTCTTGTTCAATATTTCTTTACATTCTGAAAGGCACTAGCCAACCAGGTAGATAGTCTCCAGTTTTCTGTCACTTGCATTGAACAACTTCTATTTGCAAAAGAACATCAGGACCAGGAACTTCCCACAGGATACAACCGAGCTCACCCTCCTAGGACACAAGTCCACTGCCCTCCGCAGTACATTTGCTCAGGGGATACATGGGCAGTGTTAGGAACTTAACATTGTGTCATGGGATAAGATGATGAATTACGGAAAGGCATGAATACAAAGAATTCATTTTGAGCACCTTGGGAAGGATGGAATTGGGACTGATATGTGGCAATGTGATTCCTATTCAGTGAAACTGTGAGATTTGAGATGACAGTAAGTTCTAAGAGGTCAGACAATGTGCATATTTGTTTAACATAATGTCCTTAACCCTTGGAACAGCTTGTGGCACTGAACAAGTATCTGGTGAGTTAAACATG
The DNA here is from genome assembly GCA_004027875.1 of Aplodontia rufa. Taxonomy (NCBI): domain Eukaryota; kingdom Metazoa; phylum Chordata; class Mammalia; order Rodentia; family Aplodontiidae; genus Aplodontia; species Aplodontia rufa. The sequence goes on from PVKS010000295.1 coordinate 99,532, forward strand.
GATTTTATTCTTTCTCTTTGTGATTCTGACCAACAACCAGGGTCTGGGACAAATTTCATAATATCTAGCATGAGACTTCCGTGTTTCTGCTGAGTTTCTGTCCCTACTGTTAAAAACCACATAGCAGTTTCCCTTTATGGCTCCAGAATACATTCTAAACATGACATAAAACCTCCCTTGAAGAAGCACATGCAGATATACACATGTATCCAGATATACAGATCCACAGACTGAGAACGGACTCCTCAGAGTCCATAGTGGAGCTCGTGGAAGTGACTTCTCAAAGGAGTCTTGGGGCTGCAGGGTGCTTGGCGGGCACGTCATTGACTGAGCAAACACTCACTGAGAGGCCTTTGCTAACTCCCTGGCTCCTCTGCCCTGCTGCACACTCAGACGTTTCCAGTTCTGGAAAAAAAAAATCCCCCAAATAAGGAAAAGAGCAGAGGAATAGACAAAGAGGAAAGAAATGGAGGAAGGTGGAACGAAACAGGGAAAGTTCCTGGAAGGAATCAGATGTAACTTTCTCATGTTAATATATGAGCATATCACAGTGAATCTAAGCAGCATGGACATCAACGAGTCACTAAATTAAAAAAAGCTATTAGTAAATAACAGAAAGACCAATAGAGCAGAGGGAAGAGAACGGGGTGGCAGGGTGTATGGACTGAATTAGAATAAGTTATACAGCATGCTTTTATAAAAAGGTCAAAGTTTATCCTATTCTCAAGTGTATTTAACAAGCACAGGGGGTGGGAGAAAAGGAGGGGAAGGGGAAACACTGGGAACTGAGCTGAAACAGGTACACCCCAACCTTTTATGAATATATTAATGTATATCCTGTTGTCATGAATTTAAAAAAAAATGGGATGGATGGAAAGGAGGGGAAGAGGAAAACCTGGAGACTGAATTAGAACAAGTTAAACTTCATGCTTTTATAATCATGCCATTGTATAATCTTATGTCATGAATACCTAAAAAACAATAAATTAAAAAACATATATTCCCTACTGATAGAGATGCCGATACTTGTAGGTAAACATTATTGGGAGCAGAGTGAGTGATGTGAGGGGCCCTGACAGCACCTGCTACGTTGGCATGGACACGGTAAGCAGCTCTTCTTTAGAACATGACAAGGAGGACGACAGGTGTACGAGGGGGACATGTAGCTCTGTTTCTCTGGCCTCAGAGTGGAAATGACAAGGAGTACAGTATCTCTGAGAAATGCTGGATTTAGGGCTCAAGAGTTCTGGGAGGTTGTCAAGGGGGCCCTGTGATATTGGTGCTTTGGTGCTGATGACGTGCCCTTCCTCTCTCCCTCTCTCTCCCTCCCTCTCTTTCTCTTTCTCCCTTTCCATTACTCTCTTCCCTCTCTCTTTCTCCCCCTCTCTTTCTCTTTCTCCCTCTCTCTCTTACCCTCTCTCTCCCTCTCTCTCTTTCCCACAGATGATTCACAGGCCTTGGCATCAGTGTCAGCAATCAGCAAGGGGGTTCCAAGGCAGAACATGAAAGAAGACTTCATGAGATCATGTCTGATACTCCTGGGGAGTCCCAGATTCACTTGGGTAAGTTTTTGAAGTGGGTCTTACATTCCATCAATAGGAACACAGCTGGTGAAGTTAGAGTTGCTGTGATTTATGTGACCTCATCCACACACACAGGCTAGTGAGACCCAGGAAAACTCCAGATGGGAGAGAAGTGGAGTGGAAGGTGATATGGGAGCCCTATATTCTCCGTATCTCCACTTCTCACTGCTGTCCAGGACCAGGACCAGGACCAAGACTTGCAGGTTAACAGATTGACTCCTTGGTCGCTGACTCTTCACACATGCTTATATTAGCATTATGTATCCATGCCATTTGCCATGTGCCTTTCCTTATTCTGCATAAAGAAGGAATATATTTATTTGCCCCTTGACTTTGAGTTTGGCCATATGACCTTCTTTGGCCACTGTGGTGTTAGAGAAAGTGATGTGACAGTTGGACTATGCAGTTGCTTTGCCCTCTTAAGCTTCTTCCATTTGCCATGAAGACAGGCTCCAGGTAGGTATTGATCCCAGTAGAACGAGGGGCATGTGGAGCATGACTCAACCCAGGCCTCAGAGCCAACCCAACATCCCACACCCTAAGGAACAGGCGTTCAGCTGAGCCCAGGTGAAAGTGACCAAACTTCAGTTGGCCTGCCAAAGCCTGAGTCACTGAGATTTTTGAATTTGTTTGTTATGCAGCATAAACTGATACTGCAGTAGAAATGGGTGTGAACAAGTTCTGCAGATGCATGAAAAAAGGAGGCTTCTAAACCACATGACTATACCAGGTGGCCAAACTCCACCACCCAAAGTCTTTGACCTCATGATTAGCAGAGGTTTTGTAAGGAATCAAACTCTGGATAGAAGTTCAAAAGAACCAGCAATATGGGTAGAAGTGGGCCAGGAATTTGAAAGAAAGGCAATGGGGCTTTGCAACACTTAAAGCAATCAAAATAAACAGCTGTGAAACCAGGAAAAGGCAATCCCAGCCCAGGGTCTGCCGCCCGGCCGTCTTAGCTTTGGTACATTTAATCTGTCGCATTAACACAGCTTTTAGAGTTACAGACCCTCAAAAGGATTTGGACTCTGCTTCTATTGCAGTTGCCAGGGCCTAAAACTGTCAATTAGAAAACCATTTACCCAAGTCCACCCCTCCACTGGCTGTCAGGTGAAAGTTATTACTCCAGTCTTCATTTTGGCCCTTTCTTTACATGCAGATGCAAACTCTCCAAATCCGTTTCACCATCCAAATCACATTCCCAAAGCGTGCTGCAGGGAGGGAGGCATGCACTTTGAAGCATCGTGCAGCTAGTCCTCGTGGCTTTGTCTCTGAGTAGGTGTGACGTGGTGGTTTGGTTTGGCATGGAGCTGGGCAAACTTTTTCCATGACTGCTTTTCTTGACCTTTATTCCCACCCACCCACCCCCCTTAGTTCTAGTTTCTTCTTTGAGTAAAGCAGGTTGAAATGAACCACCTACTCTCCTGCTGACATTGCCTTCACCCTTCTTATGGGCAAGTGGTAAACACAAGGATCAGTTTGGAACATGATCTTTGTGGTCTGGGAGGCAGAAGACAAACGTTATTCCTTGTAGCACGTCCCTGAAAGATGCCACCCCCAGGAGAAGGGAAGTTAGCATTTCATGAGTGCTTCTGCCTGTGTTCTCTCATTTAATCCTCTCAGCCCTCCTGAGAAGAGGGCCCATTAGTCCTACTCCACAGAGGGGAAAGTAAGCTAGAGAGGTGATATGAGAGATCTGGGATTCTTTTCTCTCTGTGTGTGTGTGTGGGGGGGGGAGGAGGATTGAACCCTGGGGCATTTAACCACTGAGCCTCATTCCCAGCCCTTTATATTTTTTTATTTCAAGATAGGGTCTCACTAAGTTGCTTAGGGCCTTGCTAAGTTGCTGAGTCTGGCTTCAAACTTGTGATCCTCCTGCTTCAGCCTGCCGAGTCACTAGGATTATAGGCGTGCACCACCAGTTACTACACCCAGCAAGAGCTAAGGTTCTAATGCAAGTTTGTCTTATTTAAAAGTCAGTTTTCTCCTTACAGTGTAGTTTGGAGAGAGAAAGACACTACAGAAAGAGAGAATGAGGTCTGTTCCTGAATCTTGCCTCCTCCTCATGTAGACCTGGCTCTGGGCGTGGCATGTTTGCATTTATGTTCATAAGAGATATTGGTCTGTAGTTTTCTTATAATGGTTCTTCTCAGATTTGGTGTTAGGGTAATGCTAGCCTCATAAATTAAAAAAAAATCCCTCTGCTTCCTGAAAGAGAGTGTGGAGAATTAATGCAATTTCTTCCTTAAATATTTGTTATAACTCACCAAGACACTCATCTGAACCTGGCTTTGGAAGATTATTAATCATTGATTCAATTTCTGTAACAGATAACAGGGCTATTTAGCTTGTCTATTAGAGGAATGTTTTTATTTATTTACTTGTTTTCACATTTTTTATTGGTGCATTAAAGTTGTACATAATGATAGGTTTTGTTGTTACATATTCATACATGAACATAATATAACATCCCTTCTCCCATCCCATAGTCCCTTTCTTCTGCTGATAGGCTCAGAATATATGTTTTTTCCTCCCCCGCTGTACCATCCTTTTCCTCCCCCGTTCTTCCTCCCCTCACCCCTTTCTTTCCTCTACATTACTAGACTTCCCTTAGCTCCTCTATTAATTTGTATTTGGATGGTTCTTTATGTAATCTTATCCTTCCTACCCCCTTTCCTTTATTTTACTCTAGCTTTCACAAATAAGAAAAAAACATGACTTTTGAATTTATGAGTTTGGCTAATTTCACTTAGCATGATATTCTCCATTTCGTACGTTAGATTTACCCAACCTCCTACTTAAAACTTTCCAAGATTTTCCCATATCATTTAGGGTCAAATCCAAGGTCCAGACCTTGGCTCACCAGGTCCTATGTGATCCAGGCCCCACCACCCCTAAATTCATTTTCCACTGCTTACCCAGCTATTAATTAGGCTCTGGTCCCTCTGTTCCTAGAACGTGCCAAACTTGTTTCTGACCCAAAGCCTTTACCATTGGCATTATTTCTATGTAGAACATTCTTACCCCAGATCTTTACAGAGAAGCACCATTAAAAGTCCATACTAAAAAGTATGGATTCTTTATAGAAAGTGTTTCTTCCACCATGCTAGCCAAAGTAGACCTTCCTTCTTTCCCCACCCTAGCCAGTCTCACAAAACAGTTTTATTCCTTTCATAGTTGATATTTCTCTGCATTTATTATATTTACTTGCTTGTGCACTTCAATATTATCAATCCCTTCTCACCAGAGTGTGGGATGTTTGAGGACAGGGTTCTTGCCATGCTTGTTCATTGCTGTATGCATAGTGGCAATGCTTGGAGGGTCATCAGAAAGATATGTTGAGTGGAAAGGAATGCTTGAATGTGCTTTTTTTTTTTTTTTTAAAGAGGGACAGTGAGAAAGAGAGAAAGGGAGAATCAATTTTATTTAGTTTTTCACTTGACTTTCATTGCTACAACCTGCATCCTCACGCATGCCAGGCAAGTATCGTAACTGCCCAAGCCCCTGAAAGTGCTTTTTACCTAGCTTATTTTGTTGTTTATTTTAGATTTTTAAAGTACATTCCAGCTACCATCTAAGTTGGACACATGATTTTCAAACCATTAAGGAGAGTATGGATACATGTGGAACAACTCTTGCCCTCTAACTTCTCTTACCCCTCACCAGGAAGCAGCTATGGAATTCTGTGAGGATTTGACCTCACAGAACGCTGCCTTCTACTCCATGTGCCTAGCATAGTGTCTGCCACTTACATGCTAAGAGAATGAGAAAGAGGCTCAAAGAGAGATGGAGTTCTCAGTAGACCCTATACAGTATGTAGGAGTGGAATTTCAGGGGAAAGAGTAGAGGATTAGAAACAGAAATGAATGAGAGCACTGCTTTTATCTTTCTTCCCTCAGTGCTTTCTTTTCTCTTCCATTTCATGCTGAAGTTATGATAAGATGATTCTGGAGCAAGGAGGTGCTCTCAGATTAGAAGGCGAGGTAAAACCAGTGCAGAGTTCAAGGATAGGAAACGGAGTGAACCATTTTGTTCTGCTTCGGATAAAGGACAAATGCTAACAAAACAAGAGGGGCACTTGAGAATCACATGTTGTAGGAAACCAAAGACAGATACCTGGGAACGAAACTCCCATCTCACACATTCTCAGAGTGTCTTTGAATACATGTATTTCCAAAATCCTTTAGGGGAATTGCAAATTATACAGGAGTTTAGGCTTTGGAGATTGGCTATAGATCTTTACCTCTGTCCATTGGCTGCAATGGTGTTTGGTGTGAACTAACTGAAATATGTTTTCCCATAGAGAATGGACCTGTACATTGGCTTAATAAATAGCATAGGAAGAAAAATAAAACATGAAAAATTATAAATGGGAAACTGAGTGAGTTATCAACCCTTCAGTATAGGAGAAAAGCTGTTTCTAGGAGACACTGTTAAGGAAGTTGTCAAAATCTATTATTTTTACTTTTAAAATGAGATAAAAATTTATGAGTATATGAATTTTAAAGACTTAAGAATATATGTTTTATTTCTCAATTTTTTCTATTGTTAAAAGGGACATATTTGTGTAAAAAAAAAGGAACTCTAAATGGATTTTAGTTGGAATGATTAAAATTGTTAAAGCTGGGGAGGTTCTGGGTGGCTCGGCAGTTATAGCCCTTGCCTGGCATGGGCAAGGATGAGGGTTCAAACCCCAGCATTGTGTACACAATGAAGTGTCAGAGCAACAAAAGCCATAGGATAGGAGAAACTAAATCAAAGTTGATTCTCTCTTTCTGTCTCTCTCTCTCTCACTGTCCCTTTCACAAAAAGGGGGATCGTGCCGGGGATGTGGTTCAGTGGTTAAGCACCCCTGAGTTCAATATCTGGTACCAAAATAAATAAATAAAATAAAATAAAATTGGAAGCTAAGGAAAAAAATTATTAAAGCTGAGGGGAGTTACATAAAGGTATTGGGATGAATTTCCTTATGAACATAGCATTAGTTTTATTGTGCTTGTGTATTATGAGTAAGATCAAAAGACCCAATTTACAATATTTTTTCCATCTAATTTAATGGGTATAACTGAGTAAACAATTGGAATAAATTACCAAAAAATGAAAGAGTGGCTTAATTCAGACAATGTAGAAGATAAAATTTTCATATGATAAACTAAAGATAACAGTAATATGGGTCATTTAAAAAGACAGTCTTAGTAGAATATGCTAATTTTTCCTAGGTATTAAAGTGGATTTTTTACAATATTTTGAAGGCTTTCTCTCCAAATAGTCCTATATCGTAAGTATATACTCCAATTGGAACATGCTATAATCCTTGACTATTCTTGTTTTGGTTGCTAGACATTGGGAGTGAATCTCTCAAGTATTCATGGTGATTCAATTCAAGTGGTCGCCTGAGAAGTGACGTGAGGGAAAATTTTCTATTCCTGGGCTGATAGCTAAAAATTAAACCATAGACAATGAGGCAAAATGAGTTACTAGAGGTATGTTTTGACCACTGGATGATCTCTACAACTTTGTGGATGACGCATTCTCATTACTATTTGTACTAGAATATTGTCTAGTAGCTGAACATGATATTGATAACAAGACCTAAAATTATTCTAGTCTTAAGCTCTGACCCAATTAATTCTTTCTCTGCAGGCCAGAGAAAACAGTTTTGAAAATGAATAAAAAAAAGTTGGAGGAGACACACTTCTGGATTTCCAAGTGTAAAACTATAGTGGCAAGAACAATATGATATTGGCATAGGAATAGACATATAGATCAATGGAATAAAATTAAGAGTCCAGAAATGAACCTATGTGTTTATGACTGATTGATTATTTTTATAAGAAAGCCAAGTGCATTCTGTGGGTAAAGAATAGTCTCTTCAAAAGATGGGGCTGCGGGGCTGGAGCGGTGGCTCAGCGGTTACGGTGCTTGCCTGGCATGTGCGAGTACACGGGTTCAAACCCCAGCACCACACACACAGTGAAGTCTCGGAGCAACGAAGGCCACATGAAAGACTAAATAAAATTGATATTCTCTCTCCCTCTCTCTCTCTCTCTCTCACTGTCCCTCTCTCTTAAAAAGAAAAAGATGGGGCTGGGATAATGGAAAATCAAGGCAAAAAAATAAAGTTAGATCACTATTTCATATCATATTTAATATTTTTTTACTCAAAATGGATCAAAACAATAAATAATAGAACTAAAATCATAAGAAATCATAAGATTCTTAGAAGAAAACCTAAGTATAAAATTTGGTGATCTTGGATTTTGTGCTGGACTTGTGTATATGGCACCAAAAAACATGAGGAACAAAAGAAGAAATAGATAAATTGGACTTCATTGGGCTCAGACTTCAAGGGATAAGGGACAGATTGCAAATGGCAGAGAGAAGAAATATTTTATGCTTGTGCAAAAGAGCATGGAGGTAAGAATGGAGACCTGGGCAAAGTGAACAGGATAAAGAGTGGAGTGGTGCGGGGGGGATGGCAGAGGACAGCTAGTAGAAGCTAATTAGCTTTGAAGGTCAATGTGGAATGGTTAACACAGGTTAAAAATCAGAGGACAAAGTAGGTGTTTATTTTGACTTTGAATTGCATATAAGCCTGTTTAATTTTGACTGATTTTTAATTCTTACATCTTTATTATTTATACCTTCTGTCAGGGGAGGAAAAAAATAAAAGGACTTAGTGTTTCTTGTACTCTGAGCTGGTCTCTGCTTCCAGACATTTACCTAGCCTGCTGGACTGTTATCTATTGCAGAAGGATTACATTAGTTGCATTAATTATTTAGGGTGACTAAAATGAGCACATTCTTTTGAATTTGACTAGATGATTTTTTTTCTAATTTATGTATTGTCAACCTACCATGAATGTCACATTTACAATTTTAAATATTCCCATGAATTACAAATATGAAAAGCACCCAATCTGACCCCACTATTGCCTTCTTTTCTAATTGTGTCCTTTGTGCTGTTCTGAGCCTGGTTTCTATCTAATAAGGTACTTCACCCACAGTCCAAGGTCTGAGCTAATGATCTCTGAGATGTTACCAAAACCTTTCTGGAATTCCAAGTATATAATGTCAGTCTTTCCATTGTCACTATGGAAACTACATCCTAGAAAAATCTAGTCACTCATTTCAGTATGACCTATCCCTTATAAAACTAAATTGGCCATTTCTAATAAACTTAAGCTCTTAAAATTGTTCCCTTACTAAATCGTTGGTAATTGTATTCATTAATATTCTTACCATGACCAATAGTACAATTAATATGTGACCAAGGCAGAAAATCAAGACAGCTCTGATGTAGTGGGAAAACCTTTGGACTTGAAATTGGGACACGTGGTATTACAATAGATTCTGACATTAACTCTCTGCCCTTGATCAAGTCACATTACTGTTATAAGCCTCAGTTTCTTCAAATGAAATATGGTGTAATAGCACCTATCTAAACAAGGCTGTTGTTAGTATCTGACAAAATGAGGAACAACCATCCCCTGGAGGCTACAAAACACATGTTAACATAATCTTGATTATAATTATGATTCCCACTAATTTTCTGCCATTATGAGTGATTTGTGATAAGACAGTTTCACTTAGGTAAAGAAAATCAATAGATATTTTCCTAACATTCAATTTAACTGTAACTTTTGAACCCTTCTTCCCATAAAACATTATAGAGCCATTTTGCAAAGCTAAATTTTAATTCCCTCTTCTTTCCCCTTAGTTTCCTTTATGGAACCGATGTTGACCTGCAGGTACATATAGCATAGAGACAAGGGATACAGAGATATTTTACAAACTGGATACTCTGTCTTGGGTATTTTCAAATTAAATGGATTTAAATTTCTTATTTTCATGTATTCACTACAAATTCAGAAAAATCAGATGAGAATTCGGTGCAATTTATTGCAATATAATGACAGCACACATCTGTCTAAAAGGGGGAGGGAAGACACTCTGGGGAAGCAATTCAGCTTACCAGGTCACCCATCCAACTTCCTCTCTGCAAATAGTCATCTCTCAAAACTGCTATCAGATTATTGACATAATGTTTTTTGATCCTGGTTAGACTGGATCATCCTGAATTACTACATTTATTTCCCCTCAATTAGATATTTATAGGGTATCTTAACTATTTTGGTATAAAAATGAGATTCCACCCTCCTTCCTCCCCAATAATTGCCACCAATCAACATCTGAGTCTGGTGAATGCTTCTACGATTTAAGTTGACAAAGCAGCTTCATTCTGGTATGGAGACTTCAGTCCACCCATTGTAAGATATCAGTACTTCCCTGACCTGAGTTCAGGTTGAGCATTTGGCTCCAGCAGTTTTGAGCTGGTGAAACAGAGGAATCTCTGTTCTCTCGCACTGACCCACTTTCTTATAATAATTATCTTACTCATGTTATGCTGGGAAGTAGAAGGAAGAAAAAAATCAATTCCTCACGTCTCTGATTGAGTAAGGTGCCGGACCCAAGGACTACATTCCAAACAACTTCCCAGGCCTTGGTGGTCATTTAGGAGACTCATAGACCTTCATCTGGAAGCTCTGTGACATTACAAAGTGTACAGGTTTCTCTCTATGTTATTCTGGTCTTTAATAAAACTGCAGCCCCCAATCCTCTATGATCCCAGCTCTGGGGCCTGCAGGCAGGGATGAGGGATGTGATGACTAGTATTTAACAACTTTCTCTCTACATGAACAACAAAGCCATGATTTATAATGAATGCTGACTTTCATGATGTAAATACTACCCACTACCTACTACTTCCTGCTACCCACCATAAGTAACTGGAAGTGGAGTTTGGAAAGAGTCACATTCCAGGAAATCAGGAAGAAAATAACGCACTAATCATTTTATAGTAACCACTTGTATTAAGTGCAGTTCTCATTTGGGAAGATTTTAAGAGACGCATGAAACTAAAGAGGTGCAATAGGACCATGGCACTCATCTATTGAAAATTCTTCAATGGCTCCCCGTTTTTGCTAGAGAAAAGATTTCATAGCTGATGAGTGAATTTGGGATCTAAACCTTTCCAATCACTGTATCCCCTTTTCAGTCTCATTTCCCATTGCTCTTCTACCTTCAATCTATATTAAAAGCGGATTCACAGTGTCCTAAATGATTCAGATTTAACTCCTTGGCTTTGTCTGAGCACCGCCCCCCTCAATGTTTGTAACACCCTCTTTACCTGATGAATTAATGGACTTCAAAATCAGGACTGATGTCTTGTGACACCTTGTTCACAGCCCATAGATCCACTTCACAAATAATTGAGTTTCCATCATGTCACAGAACTGATTTTCCTTCTGCCAAGGAATTTTTAGCTTCTATTAGAATAATTAAACTGGAAAATAAATACACAAAGACCCAAGTTTTTACCCAAACACACTAAAATGAGGTACAGACAACATAATGTCCATGTAAGTATAAAATAATTAATTTACCTTTTCTTTTAGAAGATTTTCTATATTCTGAGAATTTGTCTTTAATATTTTTATAGCTAAGTTTATTTTCTGACTTTTCATTTCAGAAAGTAGATAGCAGGTTATAGCAGTTTCAGCAATTAGAAATGGTCAGATATATATATTTGAAAGAGAGAACTTTTATTTTTTCATCTGTGTTTTTTTTCTCCTCCACTTAGTTGTGTATGTGGTACTGGAGATCGAACCCATGTCCCTGCGCATGCCTGGCAAGTGCTCCACCACTGAGCACCCCTCTAGTCCTAGATAAAATTTTAAAATCATATTTTTAAAGAAGTCTCAGAGAGCTGTGGAGTTATTGAGAATCAGATGAACTAAAATTCAAAAGTAGAGCACATTTCCCAGATGGTGTGGGGAGCTTTGTGGATTGTGGGATGTGCTAATGATTGGTCTTTGTCTGGACACTGAATCTCTTCAGGGGAAAAGAGAAAGTTTTAGAAAAGGGTCTAGTGCTCTTCCAAGAATGGGTTAACAAATTGCAACTCCCTCCTATGTCTGCATTTTGTTCATAATGCGACAGAGGCAGGGATATGATTATAGGGCTAGGAAGTCTGAAATTTAATGAGCAGGCCAGAAGGCTGCAGACTCAGGCAGGAGTTAATATAGTCTTGAGGCAGAGATTTTTCTTCTTGAAAAGCCTCAAATTTTGCTCTTAAGGGCTTTTGACTGATTGAATGAGGCCCACCTACATGATGGAAGGCATGCTCCTTGGTTGAAAGCCACCTGACTGTAGATGCTAACCACATCTACAAAATACTTTCATAATAACACCTAAATTTGTGTTTTAACTGCATAACTTGGCATGTAAATTAACTCTCATAGTTGGGACCTTAAAATACTTTAAAAAGGCAGAGTGAAACCCACTCTTTTCTAGGACTTATGAAGGAAAACCTATCTGGGAAAAGGACCATATGTACCCCCAAAAACATTTATAATATTTTGAAGATGCTCAGGCAGGAGATTGGAGAGATGATTGGGGAACTCTCAAAGGCAAAGCTCGGTATTCCAGTCTTTCAGGGATGAGGTGATAGACACCCCTAAGAACTCTGATCAAGAGGCTGCAGGGCCAATCAGGATGTCAGAGGTGGTCTGAATCTAAAACTGCAACCCAGCACCATCCCAGCTCAATTCTCAAGTGGACTGAAGAGACCAGCCCTCATCCCTCTCTTCTAACGAAAGAGGGAATCCTCTTTGGTAGCAGATAATATCATCTGGAGCCTCTACGGTATTTCATATACAAGGTCTGTCATACTTTAAGGTGTTCATTGTGAACAAATAAGAAAAAATGTGACTGGTACACCAGAGAAAAACAAAATACTAGAAACAAATCCATGGATATTCCAGTTATTGGAATTAGCAGATAAAGAATATGGATTAAATGTTAAAGAAAATATAAAATTAACAAATTAAACAAAGACAGAAATTTCAAGAGAAAATTCATATTTATAGAAAAGAATCAGTTTGATCTTTCCTAATAATTATTAATAATAAAGTGTTCTATTTATTTTGAAGATATCACACCCTTATCAGATACCTTATGGTATCTGATGTTTAATGGCTGGCATCCAATAGGTCTTCAAAATATTTTAAGAAAAATTTGGCAAAACAAATATGAAAAACAGATTTAAAAGTTTAAAGATTTTTAACATATTTAAGTCAATAGCTAATGGAACAACAACAAACCGAAAACCTCAGAATGATATGAAAAATCAGGACAACATAATTAATTAACTTAGCTTATTTAATAAATTCAGAACATTGAAACAAAACTGATGTTCTTTTCAGGTTTGCATAAAATATTTATGAAAATTAAATTAATCATATCCTGGCCATTAGGCAAATTTCAAAAAAATTTCAAAGACTAATGTTGTTTCAGACTATACTCTCTGACCATAGTGGAACCAAGAGAAATTGCAGTAGGAAAGAGATGATTAGAAAAAAAATTTAACTACTTGAAAACTAAGCAATAAATTTATAAATAATCTATGTATCAAAAACAGATAAATCAAATTGAAAATTAAACATTTAACTGTGTGATGGTAGATGTGAGGTGTTAAAACTTAAAGCATGCAGCTAATGCCTTACTTAATTTGTGACTTTAAATAGAGAGAAATGAATAAGGCAAGTAATGGATGATTCCAACTTCCATCTCAAAGACAGTGTTCAGTACTGTAGAGTACAGTGGACTCCCATGAGAACCCAAATGCATCCAGGCAAGCATATAAATCTAGTAATTTCAATGTTTAAATTACATGTATATGGCCATTTATATCTGCAACTTGGGGGAACTACAGAGGAGTCACGAGATCAGGGAGTGGGGGAAAAAGGGGGAGACCCTGGACAAGGATCAAGTTAAAGGAACTCTGTCAATATGTACGCATGTATGAATGTGAACCAAGGAATCCCTTCATTATGTAAGAGGATGCTGAACCAATTAAAAGAAAAAAGAAAGAAATGAGTAAAAAGCCTATCAAATCAAACTTGAGAATGCGTGGAAATATATGCCATCTCACCCCAGTTAGAAGAGCTGTTATACAAACAAACAAACAAAACCAAATGCTGGTGAGTGAGAATGTGGAGAATAAGGAACTCTGATACAATGTTGGTGGGAATGTGAAGTAGTACCACCACTATGGAGAAGAGTGTGAGGTTCTTCAAAACTCTGGAAATAGATGGACCATATGACCCAGCTACCCCATTTCTGGATATTTACCCTAGGGAAATGAAGCCAGCATATCAAAGGAGACATGGATGCCATGTCTAGAGCAACACTATTCTCAATAGCTGAGATATAGAATCAACCTAAGGTGCCCATTAACAGATGAATGGATAAAGAAACATGGCATACATGCACAATAAGATATTCCATATGCAGCAAATTGGATGGAACCATGGACAGTATGTTAAGCAAAATAAACCAGTCATATAAAGACAAGTACTGCATGTTCTCTTTCATTTGTGAAAGCTAAAAACATGTCTTTCTGAATGTAGAATGATTAATAGAAGTAGGGAAAGGCAAAGGGAATGGGGAGAAGGAAGTTTGGATTTGATATGCATTTGATCACACACTGTATGCATGTGTAAAAATATAACACTGAACCCCAATAATATGTATAATTAATACATGCTAAAAAATAAAAACAAACAAAAATAGTTGAAAAGATTCATGAAATGAATAAATGATTAGCAAAACGGATCAGGAAATAAAAATAAATGATCAGTATCCAGACAGAAACGTGGTATATTACTATATATCTTATAGACATCAAATTATAGGAAGAGTGTATTATGAAAAACTTCACTCCGACATGCTTAGTAATTTGAATAAAACATACAAATTGAACAAATAATGTTATATATCCCAAATGACAGAAGAAATTCTGAACAGACAAGAATACAATCTATTTGAAAGCTGACATTAATTATTAAAATTATAGATTGGCTTTCTCATAAACATAAATGGAAAATTTTTTAACAAAATGTCAGAAAATTAAAATCAGTGATACATATAAAAATGATAATACAATATGGACAGTAGATTTTATTCTAGGTATGGAAAGTTAATTTAACTTTATAAAATATCAATCAATGCAATTTATTATGTAAATAGGGAAAAAGCAAATCATCCGAATTGAATAAAAGAAATCATTTGACAAAAGTCATCTATTTATAGCAATCTAGAAATAGAAGGAAACTCACTTAATTTGATAAAGAATGCCTACAAAACCTTTTATGATGCATCACATTCAATGGTAAAATTCTAAAAGTGTCTTCCTTGGGATCAACAATGTGTGTGGTATAATTCTGTTTATAAAAATCATGGAACAGGTGTAGTAAACCTATGTATGTTAGAATCCAAAATAGTGATTACCTGGATGAGAGAACAATGGGGAGACTTCTGGAGTTCTGGTAATGTTTTGGCTCTTACTCTGGTATGGCTGTGTGGTTATATTCACTTTCTGAAAATTTATTGATCCACTCACTGATAATACTTATAATTTTCTGTATATTTATACTATATCACCAAGAAGTTAATTTAAAACACTCCAATGAAAAACTTAAGAATCTGTCTAATATTTCAAATAACTGGCACTTTCTTATGAGGTCGTAGGCTGGATTCTTCAATGGTCAGGCAGTTATTTCCCATCATGTTGATCCAGCCTCAGTAAGAGCTGAATGATGCACACTTTGGGGCCTATTTAGAGAATTTGAGCTTCCCAGACAATGCTCAGACACCAGACAGGCCTACCATCAGCTTCCCCGTAGCTAAGTGAGCTTTCCCAGCATCCTTTCCAGGCCTCAGATAATGTAATTCTATTTCAGGAAACTTGCCTAGTGTGCAGAGTTGCCCAATAACTCTCAGTGGAGAGGTCAGCCGAGCCATCAGAGATCTGTTTCTCACTGAGCTGTTCCTCATGGGCTGGAAAGCAAGGTGAAGAGGTCAACCCTCTTAAGACCTAAACCATACTTGCGGTAGTGGCAGGAGTGGAAGTGAACAATAGCCTACCAGCTCCTTTGGTCTAGAAGTATAATCTCAAGAACTTCCACACCAAGAACAATAGCCATATGCCTGGGGACACAACTCTTGAAGCTGTTATCCAAAGAATATTCTCCAAATAAGTCACAAATCTGCTCTTTAGACCCAGACAAAAGAAACCCTCTCTGAATTTTATCATATTCTAGCAGATATTCAGGAGCTCCCAGAGCTTTGCAAATTCCTACTGAATCGAGTGGCACTGTAGGGTCTTTCGTTGGGTATTACTGACTCCTTATTTTCTTAGGATGGAAGTTCATTCAGTCAGGTTTAGCAAAAGAAAATGCCTGGCTTTTCACTCTCATCCTATCAGGCAATGTAATTTTGATAAGCTAACTTCTATTCTTCCAAGAAGTTCTCTTGGTCTTATTCCAGTTCACAGTCTTCTCTTCCATATCAGTGTGATATGTATGTTTACAGTTTGGAATGCTATATTTTGTACAGATGTAATTTTTGTGTGGTACTTAGCTCCTCAGGATGGTGTATAAAGCCTTAAGTGGATTGGAAAGTTTTGCATATGTGATGGATGGAAATCCTTGTCTCTCTACAGCAGCAGATGCAAGCCTTCAGGGTTCCATTGCAATGTCACAGAACTCTGTCTTTGGAAATGGATGGTGGTCTCTGATCTGCTCTGAACTCTCTACTGTGATGCTCAGGCTCCTGCCTAGTTCTCTAGTATCCTTGCTCTGATCTTGACCCCTTTTACATGTCTTCACTCCATCTGGCGGGCTCTCCCCTGCAATCTTCTTCCCTTGACCAGTTCCTTTTCCTCACCTGGGTGTCAAATTAAGCACCATCTTCTGCGGAAAGACCTTCCTGGGTCACTCTATCAATCCACAAAACATTCCCCAACTTTTTAATTAATTAGTTAATTAATTAATTTTCTACCTAACCCCACTTTTAATGAAAACTCCATGAATTCAAGAATCTTGTCTGTTATTCATTCTGTGTCCCCAGAATTGAGCACAGTGCCTGGTACATAATAGGCAGTTGTGTCAATCTGAGTTCTCTGAGAAGCAGACACAAAGATGGGATTAGATATGTAAGAAACTTATTAAGGAATACACTTATGAAGGATAGAGGAGAGGAAGCAGGAGTAGGCCTATGACACAGGCCGTAGAAGATGGAGAAGGAAGGAAGTTTGAGTGAGAAGAGGCTTAGGGCACAGTCATTTCCCAGAAGTTCTTGGCAAGGCTGCCAGGGACAGGCTACACGAAGGTTGCCCGTTAAAGAAGCGCCGGGTTTGGCAAGAATGGCCTGGCTCCAGATCCCTGCTATGCTTAGCGGCTAAGAGTGATTCTGGGAAATCTGGGTCCACGATGAATTTGAAGGGATGGCTGTCCAACCTGCAGGGCTGACCCTTCTTGGCCATCACTTCTGTGAATAGTCATCCACTAGTGGGGCTCTAGGCGAGGGGTCCACTTCTGTGCTTGACACCTCACAGTTAAGACTTTAATTGTTCCACAGGTGGCCTCCACTTTTGTTATTGATGCTTCTCTCTCTAAGCAGAAGATAAGAAGAAACATGTACAGATGCTTTATCCTTGCCTCTCTGCCCCCATTGTTCTTAGCACAATGCTGGGCACATTGTAGTTCCAGAGATTCTAAACTCAGAGGCCTGTAAGAGTGAGGCCTATTATAGAGACAAGTAAAGCTGACATGGTGGGGAGAGGTGGGGTGCTGGGGAGCTCTACTGAGCTTGCCCCATCTAGAAGGGGAGACTGCTATGTAGCTGCAGCAGATTGCTGCCAGGCGGGAAAGCGGACTCTGTGCTACCAAATCAAGCGATGCCAGAAATCTGGATTTTTACATGAAATCTTCTGATTTTTAAATGTTGGGAACTAATTAAATGTTTTTTAAACACTGTGCAGGCCAACACTAGCATAGCCAAGCAAAACATGCCTGTGGAATGATTTGGCCACTAGTTTATAGTCTCATTCTAGAACAGTTGACGGACCACAATCTAGATCTTTAAAACTCATAGTTGCGTTCAAAATTTTGTAGCAGTTATTCTTGGAAGTCTTCTCAGAAGCAGCCAGTGACTGGCCATTTATGTCACTCTCCAGTATCCTGAATCCAGTGAGCATGGAAGAGAGTAAACCATAAATGTCTGAGTCACAAAGGTCATGGACTCATGAGCCTGGGGGGAAGTCCTCCATGAAATGCAAGGTGACAGACATCTCTTTGCCAGTGTGTGAGTGGGTCTGTCAGCAAGGACAAGGCTAAAGTTAAACAGATGGAACTTACTCTCTGCCCAGAGGGAGCACAGAGTGGCCTCAGGGGAAGGAATGAATTCCAAGGCAAAGTTCACTTTCTAGGGCAAATGTGATGCCCCAGGGCTGAAAGCCCCAGGCTTGCTTGGTTGTTGTTGGTAGTAAGCCACAGATTAGAAATCTCGAGGGGGGTAAAGGTAAGAACGACAATGCAAAAGCTCATTAGCAATCCAAAATTACGGGAGGTTTAAGTCAGTAACAATAATTTTAAAAGCTTCCTCCAAATAACAGTTTTAGTTTATTCCTGCACTCATGAGCATGTGCCAAATATATTTATGATGCATTTTGAATAAGTTAATGAGAATTCTAATGTTTAAAATAATGGATCATCTCTAGTTCTCAGTAAAGACTCACATTCTATTTCAGACATCAGGCTTGCAGCACTTGGTGATCCTCTGCTTTGATTTTCCAAAGCATGAAGAGTCACACAACACATTCAATGCACTCAGGGAATTTGACACAGAGTAGGGATATCAGTCCTTGGATTCCTATATTTACATAAATTATTGGGGAGAAATGCTCTGCCTTTAGACCTACAAGAGGCTCTTCAATTGAGCTACCTTTTCAGAGTATATCCTTTTTTATTCTTTGAACATAGGATTCTAATCCAACAAAGCTTACGAGATTCTTCTGAAGTTGAAACTCTGTCTCTTCCAGTCTTGTTCAATCTTTCATTTTTCTCTATTGGATGATGATTTGTCTTCTTCAAAATATATTCATTCAGTTTTAATAGAAAACTTCTGAAATAACTAATGATTTAAAAAAAAATCTCTCTTGAAATTGTGGCTTCAATGTATTTCTGTGGTTTGTCACCACCATAAGCAGCATCACCAGGGGAACAGCAAGCACTCCGACAAGTTTGGTTTCTGGGTCCTTCGATTCCCAAAAGTCCTTGATCTGAGCAGACAACTCAGTAAATCTCATCGCGTTTCCCCGTCTGACAGCGTAAACATAAATGGCATCTGCCCACACTGCCTTAACTGCTTCCAAACAGCTAATAAACTGGCGGTGACTGTGGGGACTGGCTTGAAGAATAGTCACAGTTGGAATAATTTATTGCATCACATCACACAATGGACCTGCCCACAGAGGTCATGGGCCCAACCTTCCCAGGATGAGGGAATGGTCGCCTGCATGTCAGCCTGTGCTACTGACAACCATAAACTGTCAAAGCCGCCTCATCCACTCTCGTACCACAAGTGTCCACTGGCGAGTGAAATCACCTCTTTCATGTTTAGACCAAAGTTCTCAAATTCATTACTGGTGTAAGTTAGTATGTACTAGCTTGTGTGTGTCAGAGAACTACACATGCAGATGTGCATGTTTGTGTACCAGAAAGCTGTCCAAAACCCTAAATTCTCAGGCTCTGTCTTTTCATTCATTCGGTAATTATTTGGTGAGAACATAGTATGCCCAAATGCCTAAATTTACCTGGTACTTGTTGAGTTTTCAATTGTCAACCCCAATCTCTTTCCAGTACCAGCAAAAATAAGACAAAAGGTTTCATTTTTCAAAAAGCCTTGGCAGAAATTTATGCAGCAATTAGTTTCTATAGAAGAATCCCCTGCTATTTCATCAGTTCACTGACTTCTGTGCACTGGAATTGTAAGAGCTGCCAAATACTGCATTCTTTTTGGGAAAAAAAATTGTAAATCTGGTTTAAAATCCTCTACATAATCGTATTCTACTTCACTTGGCAAAGCTCTTAAGTCTTTTGATTGAGACATCAGTTGTGCTTTTTAAAACTCTCAAATAGTAAATCTTTCCCATTTAAAGATCCTGTTTGAAATTGTATTTACGATACATGTTTTACCATACATAGCATTTATATAGTCTTTTACCAAAATGCTTTGTAGCCTGTCTGCATTTAGCTATCTGCAAACTGCTTTTTATTCTACATCTGCTCGCCGCTAAGCAGCTTGCCTTTGCTGTAACTTTGGGTTAAACATGACAAGTTATTATCGTACTTGCTATTTGCTGCCATTTGCAATTGTCATCTTTTAAGACATGCTGTCTCCCTGGACCACTTTTGAGCATTTGTATGACATGGAAAGAAATGACTGCAAAGTAAAAATTGCTCAAATGCTATGCCTGGTGTGGTTTTAAGTGAAACATCTGGGCTCATTCAAATCACCCTTCCTTCTGATGTGATTTTCTTTGCCATGGCTAATGAAGGCAGGGGGTTTGGTCAGGTGGCTGTTCCCAGAAGTTACTGGGAAAAGAGGAATTTTTCCTTTAGGAACTGTGTTTCTGGGTTCCTCAAGGCTTTTAGGAAGAGGAAACAGCACCTTGTTATTCTGCTCAACCTGTCCTGCTCTATTGATAGCTTTGAGAACAGTGTCTGGCACTTCCACTGACAGGGAATGTAGAGCAGGGTCACACAGGGGCTGAGGAATAGTGGATGCAAGTAGGGAAACCAGGAGAAGACATGGCCACCGTATTTGAAACTTTCCAAGGGAGACAGGTTTGTTCTGGATGACTTCGGAATGCAGAATAGAGGGTGTAAGTAATGAAGGAGAAGATGTCATTTTAACAAAGCAATTGCTCCTACTGCAGATCTCAGCTCAAAGATCACTTCCTTGGAGAGTCTTTCTCTGGTACCCAAACTGAAGCAGATTCTTTTCCCTCTGTTCTTACTCATGTCACCCTGCTATGGCCTTAATGAGATGGTGAGATTTTCTTGTTTATTATTTTGTGTTGTTTTCCCCTATGGAAAATAAGATCCATGACAATAGGGACCTCATCTGTTCCTTGTTTTGTCCACCCAATAGTCTCCAAAACAGGTTGGCTACATAGTTTGAGGGGCCTAGTACAACATGAAATGTGAGCTGCCTTGTACAAGATGCAGGAGAAAAGTGCTGCTCAAGGTACGACCACATAAAACTCTCTTTCTTGTATAGTCTCTCTCTCTCTCTGTGGTTTTTTTTTTTTAATTTCTATCTCATGGCATTCTACATTTTTTTAAAAAGAGAAAAAGAGAGCAAGAAAAAGAGAATCAATTTTATGTATTTATTTTTCAACTGGTTGATGTTTCTCTGACACTTAGTTGTGTATGTAGTGCTAGGATTTGAACCTGGGTCCTTGCGCAGGCAAGGCAAGCACTCTATTGCTGAGCCACTGCTCCAACCCCTCTACATCTTAGAAATAGAAAATTTGAATCATTAATTATAATTGTGGAAACTACTGTTTGTCTTTATGTTATAAAATGCTAGTTTTAAATGTCCATATGAGAGCATTTGACTCATACGTAAAATTCAGAATTACACAATTCATATTTTGTAGTTCACGCACACATATGTATTTCATTCTTACCAGAACCATGGAATGCTGCATGACACTAATGCAATAGTTTTTTATTTCATTCTTTGCACATTGTACCAGTACTCCTTTCAGCTCACTGATAGGAAAGAACTAAAAGGAGAAGCAACTATGCATTTTCCTATGTATTTTGCTTTCTTTCTTTGTTTTTGTTTTTTGGCTTAATGTGGTTTGCTAATACAAGGAAATGATATGCAAAAGAAAGAAAGAGTCCCTAGGTTCTTGTCCTGGTTTGGACAAAAAAAAGCAAGGCCTCTAGGACATCAGCACCTCCTTTTTCCTCACCTTTTTATTTTGAAGCTAAACTATTCTGAGAATAGTCCTAACACAACATTCCCTGACACCATTGTCTTCTACTTGCGTTTAGTTTTGCTGAATTCCCATGTATTCTTATGGTGACCATTGGTCACCAACTTCTGTGCTCATGGGATATCACTGATAATGCTGTAGGTGAGCTGGAAGGCGAGGTACTGTGGACATCTCTGCTCACATGCATGCTCCAGCCTCTCAGTGGACTTCCTTACAGAACATGAGTTCAGTGCAATTATTCAGAGTTGCAAGATGGTGATGGCAGTGCTTTAACCCCAATGTGGATTACCTGACCACACAGGTCTGTTCCCACAAAGCCAGCCCTGGTCCATGTTCAATAACGGAGCACACAAAGATCACATTGAACACAGAGGATGACTACCTACATGCCTACTGAATAGCTGAATGAGTGACCAACTCAGAGCTGTCTATCGGTGAACTGGGCTGAAGATATAAGAAGAAAGAAAAAGAGGAAAGGTGGGTCCAGCCTCTGTTCCTGAGAGCATTACTGTTCGTAAGCCTGCCTGAATTTCTCATCCTTGGTTTCAATGAAATATTCCTATCCCCTTATGACAAAATTTCCCCAATTTATGTGGTTTAGAAAGTGTCAGAATTGGGGGCCTGGAGCAGTGGCTCAGCAATATCATGCTTGCCTAGCATGTGTGAGAACCTGGGTTCAAACCTCAGCACCATGTACACAACTGGCAGAGCAATGAAAACCAGATGAAAAGCTAAAATAAAGTTGATTCCCTCTTTCTCTCTCTCTCTCTCTCTCACTTTCCCTCTCTCTCTCTCTTAAAAAAAAAGGAAAGTATCAGGTTTTTGCAGCTGCATGACAAAAACATTCATTTGCACTTGTCCTGTGCCTGATTCTCTGTGTATACCCAGCTGCGCAGCCTTCTGATCACACCATGCTTTCCCGACCACCCTGCTCTGCTCATTCGATCCATTCCTCCTGGAACGTCTGCGCACTTTTCTAGTAGACCAACTCCTCTTCCTTCCTCAAGTCTAGCTCTCCTGCAGCACTGTCTTCAGTTCCCACTTCAGGTAGCCACTTAGATGTCATTGTATTGAGAAACGTATTGACATTTCAGTTCCTGAGCTCTCCTTGGCAGCAGGGTGAAGTCATGTTCTCTGTTGTATTTCTGCTGCCTGGAACCTCATCTAGTGCTTGACCCTCAGCAGATGTCACTGTCTGTTGCATGAGAGTTTGTTGCTGACTTAGCAAATTACCTAGGTCTAGTTAGGCCTAGGGAATTAGGATTATTTTCAGAATACTTTAGATTCAAGTCAGTCACCACAATCCAGCCTGTATTCGTCTTGTTCAAGGATATTTCTTTACTGAAAGCTCTTTTTTATGATTGTAGGGATTATTCAAGCAGCAGTTGTAAAAAGAGTGTGGGCAATAAAAAGATGCATATTGAAATGGGCTTGGAATTAAGCCATTCATGGGCTCATCTGGGCTCAGCTGTGCCTAGCATACTTTTGGAGCAAGCTATTTACGAAGTTATAGACAAGAGATTACTATGACACCCACATTCATTCTTGAAAAATATGACTCAGTTGTAAGTCCTGCACGTGAAAAGGAGCAGGAATCTCAGGGGAAAGGAATATCTATCTACTCCAGATGCCATTCACAAAGGTCCCCAGACTGGCTCCTAAGTGGCCTGCATTGTCTGCTCTGCATCCTACTGGGAAATAACCCAAGGTGTTTAATATTTTCACTGAACATGGTGGTCTGCCTCCCTTGGCATGCTGTTTTGGAGGGGCCTTCCCCATGGGGCATTGTTTATCAGTCACTTCTCATTTCAAATGAGAAATGAGAAATGAATCCTACTTTCATCCAGGACACAGGTTGATTAAAATGATATCTGAAATGTAGCAGATATTGTCATAATTTTGAAAAAAAAAACCAGAAAAGTCTTAGTCTCATGAGATTGGAATGTTAAATGAGTGAATGACAATATTTATCAGGAAGTTTTTTCTCGTTCTTATCAGGAGTTGGCCATGAGGGATTGCACATTTGGTCATGTGAGGATTACAAAGCCTCAAGTGGAAAATATGAAAATTCTGCAGGAGACAGAAGCAAGCCCTGGGATTTCCATCTTCTTTGTTTCACCTTTGTGCACATAACGTGATTCTCTACTAAATGACTGGATAAGCAGCAAGGCTTGCTTTTCTGCAAACGTTGGGTGGAAGTGCCTTTGCTGCGTTTAAAGATCCAAAGTTATAATGTCCAGATGAAGCAGAGGGAGGGAAGGATCAAGTGTTGTCCTCCTCTCATATGTAAATAAGTGGGGTTTTAGTCCCTTGCTCTGTGGACCAACCTGAGTATATACACTATTTTCCCAGTTGTGAGCCAGGGTAACCACTGGCTCAGTTCATTAGCTCTGGCATATAGCTCTCTATCGTACCACTCTGTTTCGGACTCAATGAGTGCATGTCAAATAACAGTTAAACCTCCACGGCTCCCCAAGTGCCAACACCAGCAGTCATGTGAAACCCACCGTTTGGGTGCATGACGTATCTATGCCAAAATGGTGGCCATGTTGCACAATGGCTTCAGAACATGCAATATATTTTTTTTGTTGTTGTTAAAAAAAGAAAAGGAAAAAGAAAATACTTGGCTTAAGGCAAGATTGCTTTTCAGAAGGGAAATTCTTTTCCCAGGGTGTATTGTGCAGACAAAACTTACTGCATCCCTTCTGAAAATGTGTCTGGAGCTGTCTTCCAAGATGATTAATAGAGCAAGTATTTCTCACAAGGGTCTGACCTTTGGGAGCACAGCAGACAAAAGGCACAAATGACTGGAGACAGAGAGGACAGGCTCACAGGACACGCAAATCCACAACCTGACTCTCAACAGGACACAGGCACACTGTGCCATCACTTGGGGGAAGCCCCCTAGGCCATGATATTTTTGAAAAAGTTTCTGTGTCATTGCAAGGCTGTTTTCCTGAGGAAGATTTTCTTTCAAGAAATGGAAACATTGTTGGTAAGTTACAAGTGGAGATTGAAACAATTAATCAGCAACTTACAGAGACCCTGTCTTAAAATAAAAAGAAAAAGGGTTGGGGTCGTGGCTCAGTGGTTAAGCACCTGGGGTTCAATCCCTGGTACCAAAACCAACCAAACAACCACACCCATCCCCCACAAAAAACCCCATCGTTAATCAGAAGGTTTTTTTCTGCACCAATCATTCAGCTCAGAAGCCTGGGTCACAACTTTGAAAATGAAATCCTAAATGCAGGGAGTATGTTTCATGTGAAGGGGAGGAAAGGAAGCCAATATTTTAGGGGTTTATTTAGGGGAATGTTAACGTTCCCATTTTGCAGTCAGGTAAACTGGAACTTGAAGAACTTGGTAAGGCTGTGCAGGTATAAAGTAGTGGAAATATGGGGATCAGGCCAGGAATGTATAGTTTCAGACTCATTCTTATTCCACTCTCCCAAGCTATCTGAAATAGGGGGATATAGGACTAAATAGATAGGTTTCGAATGAAAGCACATTTCTGGGTTCACCAACATGGCATGGTGGGGCCCTCTGCTGAGTTGGGAAGTATAAGCAATGATGGGTTTTATTGTACCAAGTAAGGGAATGCTTTCTCGCTTCTGTTCCTATCCCTTGGTTTTAAAATAATTTCCATTCATTTATATTTGGCTTTTTTTTTTTATCTAAAATATTATTGAATAACTACTTAATGCCATGCACTGTGCCAGACAGTTAGTATGCAGGTGTCTTAGCCTGGGTTTCCCTAAAACTGAACTGGAGACTGAGACAGACTTCTATGGGAAGTGATCTTTGAAAGAAGTATAGGATCGGAAAGAGTGAAGCCAGGAAGCAGGACGGGAAAGCCAATACGACTACACATTACACAGATGGCCAGAGCTCAGTGTTGTTGGAGCCTGTAGAGGGGGTGTGTAAATTGGGTGGGGGCAGAGGCGGTTTGCCTTGGTTCCTGGACTGCTTTGGCTGGGAGTTGACCCCATGGTGCATTAACACTTGCTCTACATGCATGAATATCAAGCTCCAGCAGGCCCCCCACCCAGGGGAGTCAGGGAAGCCTCTCTGCTAGAGCCATGAGCTGAAGATGAGAGGATCGGAGGCGGTAAGCAAGATGCCTGGGGTAGTGATCTAAGTGGATGTAGCCAAGGAAAAGCTCAGGATTTAAAAAGAGAGGTCATTATTAAATAAATCAATAAATTTCATAAATACAAATTCTGATGAGCACCTTGAGGGCAAAGGACAAGTGACAGGAAAGAGAGCGATAAGCATACCTATCTTAAATTAGGATGGCAAAGGAGGCTTCTGGGGTGGGGATGACATTTAGACCTACACAGCCAGAATGGAGAGGTGGAGGAGGGCTTGCAGAGAGCACAGCCTTTGCAAAAGCTGAGCGTGAGCTGCAGGAACGAAAGGAACTCTACAACACAGCAGAGGGAGGAAGCAGAAGAGAGGAGAGAGCTGCACCTGGAGGGGCAGGTGGTTGGGTTCTGGATTTTACTCTGGGTGGGATGAAAATCCAGTAGAAATGTCTAAATATTCTTGAAATCTTTAATAGTTTTATTTTTAATGAAAAAAATCAGTGTTTTGTAACATGGAGAGCAGGGAAGCTTTTCTGAGGTAGTTGCGGCAGTCTGGGAAAGGAATGCTGGTGACTTAGAGCAGGGTGTGACAGTGAAGAAGGACAAACCCATGAGATGAAAGAACCAATTTTTTTCTTCATGAGAATGTGGTGGATCAGATATGAGGTCTTGGAAGAAGGGGATGATTCCAGACAAAAATCTGGAACATTTATTCAGCCACTTAGTAAATAGGTAGTGACCACTCACGACAATGGAGGACTGCCTGCTAGTCACGACAGATGCAGATTGACAGACTATACCCTGGCCTTGGAGTGACTCATAGTCCAGTAAGGAGGACAGAGAATCAGACAGATAAGTCCACTAGAAGATGTTAAGTACCATGGCAGCTGTACGTTCTAGATTTCATTGAAAGCTAACACAATCAAAGTTACTTTGACCAGAAATGTATTCCACCAGAAGAGGATGTACCGGCTGCCCAGAACACTTAGGGAAATTGATGGAGAGACGAATCAGCTGCCCATGAGTTCTTTGATCCTCACCGGCTAATAATTAGCCTCTCAGCCCTCCACATATGTGGAGCTTAGTCCATAGCACTGACCCCTGGAAGTGGAAGAGCTCAAGGGATCAGATCTATGGAGTGTGAAGTAGAGTAGGGTCAATCCCTGTGAAGAAGCGTTCCTGACATGAAGCTGTGGTAATTCCTCCCCTGGTTCTCAAAGTCCCTGAAGCCGTGACACTCCACCAGCAGAGCTGCCTTCCAGACCCATGCTTATCATTACTGCCAGAGCTTCTCAAGCTACATTATGAAAATGACCTTCACAAGGCCAAAGGACTTCAAACCTGTTGAATTTGAGTACTTGAAGGTAATTCAATCTGCTGCAGAATTTAAATTTTAATTTGCCATAAAATATCATCTAGCACCTCCCAAACCATGCAATATGGGTTAAAATGCAGAAATAATTGTTTGCCATGTCTACTAGATTTACTGAAAATCTTAATGACAGACCCTAATCATGATATGATCCTGGAATTAATTTTTCTTGTGCACTGAGAGAAGACAACTTTGGTGGATTTTAATCCACTGTTTACAAATACACTTAGTGTGTGTATCTAAAGACATCATATGAGAGATAAGACTTGAATCACACTGCTCAACTGATGCTAAGTTTAATGAGAACAAATTTTAAAAAAAGGAAGGGGAAAGGATATAGTCTTTTCTCCCATCATCCCTGTTTGGGTAGGCCTTAGAGCTGGCTCCTGCATGTGACTTGCCAATCAGAGCACTTCATTCTCCAGGGGCAGAATTTGGTTCATATTTGAGCATATGAATCCTGTAAAGTCCGTCAGAGACCACCATGGGTCTTGCTGGGCCATTAAGAAAGGTAATTTCTCTTTCTCTTTGATCTCAATCTGTGAGGCATGTAGAAGCTTAGAAAAGTCAGTGGTATCTTGTTTCCACCTGGTGGAAAAGAGAAGAGAAGAGAGCAGAAAAGAGGAGAAGGCAGGTTGGAGATAGCAAGATCTACAGGCAATCTACAGGCAATAGTGGGGACTGTGGTGATAAGGTTGCCAAAGAGAGCACTTCATTATGGGACCAACAAAATCACACTTATTTGTGTTTTGTATCTCTTGGAACTGAAGACTCCTAACAACTACATAGAGATCTAGGCCACTGCATTTTGGTGAGAATAGAGGCCACCCAGAGTGTCATAGGAAAGAGTTCCCTTAAAATCTTTACGGCCACAACTATGGAAAGTAGTGTTGAGAATTCTCAAAAAATTAAGGATGGAACCACCTTATGATCCAGCTATCCCACTCCTGGATATTATCCCAAAAGAGTTAGAATCAGCATATTATAGTGATATGGCTTCATCAATGTTTATAGCAGCTCCATTTACTATAGCTAGATTATGGAACCAACCCAGATGCCCCTCACTCAATGAGTGGATACAAAAACTTTGGTACTTATATACAATGGAATTCTACTCGCCCATTAAAGAAGATGATATTATGGCTTTTGCAGCCAAATGGATGGAGATGGAAAGAATTATGCTCAGTGAAGTATCCCAATCTCAGAGACTCAAGGGCCGAATGGTTTCTCTCATCTGTGGAAGCTAGAGGGCCGAATGGTATCTCTCATCCGTGGAAGCTAGAATACATGGGGAAGCAGTAGGTTAGATGGCTAAGCTAACAGTAATTTCAAATTGTATGATTCTCAACTCAATAGAGGGATGGCTCCCTAGGTTACTTGGAGGAGTAGGGAAGGGGGTGGGGAGGGGGGAGGGTGTATGAAGAACTCCTAGGAGACTGGAGAGTGGGAATATGGGGGAACCATCTCAGAAGCAGATGTCATTCCTCCACGAGATACCCATTTAACGCAAGAGTTCTTCTGGGGGAAACAGCAACAGGGGAAGCCCAAACTGGGCATCCATGATTTGGCATTAGCCCTGGATAATTGGATAAGTATATATACATTGGTTATTGATGGTTTGATAATGTTTCTCCCTCAATTGTATCTCTATATACATCTAATAAAAAATTAAAAAAAAACTTTACAGCTACAAAAAGCTAAGTTTTTGGCATGAGCTTAATGATATGGGAAAATGTTCATGATAAAAATCAAGTAAAAAAATTTAAGCTATTTATAGCACAGGATTAGTTTTTTGTGAAATATACATTTATATAATTGTATAAAATGTAGACTGGAAAGAAATACACTTGGATTTTGAAAGTAGTCACCTCCAGAGGAAAGATTAAAATGATTACATTTTAACATAAAAATTAACCAGAAAATTATTTTTAATTTTCTTTTTTGTGCTTTTCCTCCAGATGTTCTACAGTACACATGAACTACCCATATAATCTGGAATACACAAAAATTGATGAAAATCTGAAAATTCAATTTTAGATTAATTCATGATGATTGCATATTCCCACAGTATACCCGAGAAAGAATCAAAGATTAGTTTTCAGGGGCTGGAGCCGGTTTCGGCGCTTGCTTGGCAAGCACGAGGACTCAGGTCCAAACCCCAGCACCACGTACACAACTAAGTGTTTGAGCAACTAAGGCCATGTGAAAAACTAAAGTTGCTTCTCTCTTTCTCTGTCTCTCTCACTGACCCTCTCTCTTTAAAAAAAAAAAAAGATTAATTTTCAGAGTACCTGGATAATTGAGTATTTGACTTCCAAATGCAAGTTTTGTATCCTTGCATATTTTATTATAATGGATCTTTTCCTCATTACCAACTGGAACTAGCCCTGTTTGCACTCTGAGTTCAAATTAGTAATGGACACTGTACTTTCCACATGAAGCAAGAGAGCCCAGTTATGACTACAGATATTAAGATAAGGGACCAGTTCATGAACCCTCTACTGATAGAGCAGTTATGTCATCTGGAGGACATTTCTTAATTTCATCTGACAGAAAGGCTGGATGTCAAATTCTTAAATAAACAATTCCAAGTTCCTGTGGGGGAAGAGCCTAGTCAAAGCGGAGATACTTGTTCTTGGCATAGAAGTATATATTTAAGAATTAGCTTATCACATTTCACAGCTCACTGTGAACTAAGAAGGATGGGGAGGGAAGGGTCAAAGACTGCTCTAATGACTCTCATTTAAGCAAGAAGAATGAAATGAGGTTTCCTGGGGATAATTAATCAAGTCACGATGAAAGGGAAATACATGCTGGACATTATTTTTGGTCAGGGATTTGGTGGAAATTGCCACTGCCTCACAAAGGATACTGTCATTGGTCTGGTTGAAAAGTCTCACTTAGGAAAGAATGTATAGTAATGCAAAGTCCAGCATTCAAAATAAAGGCTTAAGGAAAACAGCAGCAATTATCTGGCATTGCTCTCTCTGAGTCTTGGCTTCAGTTCTCGCTGGGAACAGGAGGCTTGCAAGTTTCTACGGTGTGTTGGGTGGAAACGGTCTATGCCTGGTGATTTTCACAAACAGATGAATATACTCCTATTTCCAAGCATCGATTCAGACACTTGGACTCCAGCAATAACTGCCACCCGTTTCAAAGGAACTGGTGTAATGCAGTACTTATATCTGAGCTCAGATCTATTACAAAAATCAAGCTGCATGTTTTTCCAGGTGCTACCATCTTGGAAACAAGGCACAGGGGGACCAAAAAAATGTGTTTCAGAACCTAATGTGAAAGCCTCCAATTAGACTTTTTTTTTTTAAATCTAGTTATTGCAAGCTCTTTTGGCTAAAACCTGAATGCATTTAAATGTCTTCCAAGTCTATATGTTTGCTGCTCTTATTACTGAAATGCTATTTTGAAAATGTTCAAAAATGCCATCAAATTAAATGTACATTTGACATTGTAGTCTGCTTTTTTTATTCGTTTGAGTGTGAAATTAGGCAATGCCTGTTGATTGTCAGTAAAATGAGTACAGTAGAATGACTACAGAGCAAACAGTCCAACTGTCAGAGGACTTCTGAAACCAGACCAGGAAAAACAGCAAGATGGAATTAAACGCCATTCAGGGACTTCAAATCTATCTGTCTATCTGTCTCTTTATGAGGTTCTATATTTCAGGTCAATCCTATTCCACCCCTGGACTAAGCCCCCCAAACAACATGAAAAGCGAAGAGGAGCTTTCCTGCTGAACACAGTTACTCCAAGGGATAATTTTTAAGCTTTTTGCCCAGTTAGTCATATGTCTGAAAATGCATAGAGTATCCTCTTAAGCAAGAGTGTGACTCAAAGCCTCACTACATACTTGCAAAAGAACTTTGGCATGGCCCATCTCTGAGGAGGCTGGTGGGGTTGGGCCTGGACCAAATAGTGGCAGAATGTCTTCATGAGCATGGAGGATGCTCCAGAGATCAAGGCTGGATGGATCTGTAGGGTGGGGCAGCCCACTGGGCACTGCATAAAGCAGGAGAGGCTGTAATGTTGGGGAAAAATTGAACAGACACTAAAGGAGTCAACCCATTGTTCCTGCCAAGCATCTCCTCCTCTTCTTCTGTGGTGAATTTGGAGCCTGCCCTTATCTTTTTTACCCCACGCCCCTAGTCTTTACTGGAGTCTGTAATTCGTCTCTGCATTCATTCTTGTTTCATTCCATCTCTTAGACTTTAAGCCAGTGTCTTGGTCCTAAGGCTGGCCACTTTCATCACATTACAAGCCTTCTAGCTCATGTGGGCTCCCTTATGATCCTACCATGATACCACATTGCTTTGGCTTTTCAGGAAGGTTTGCTCTTATTTTCAAACCTGGGTACCTTCCCTATTCTTTCCACATTACTCATTAAAGTTATCAGTCCCAAATTAAAAAAAAAAACACATCTTCAGCTTTACTATGAAATAATGGATTGGATCCTAAAAAGTTGGCTAAACATCACTATATGTTGAAAACCCTCTTGGGTTGATGGCACTGAGATACAAAACCATGTGATAGTTGCCACTTTAGAAAGATGGAAGGTAAACTAAGATACCTCTGAGTGCCTTTTCAAATGATATTCTATTTTTTAAAGAGTACCTTTTAAAATTTTTCTGCTATTTAATGACTCACAAGAAATAAATTATCATTGTGGAAAAATTAGAATATATAGACAAAATTAAGAAAAAAATGACTGCTAACCTTACCATTGGACCACTGATGTTTTGGCTGCGCATTCCTCAGGACTTATTAGTAATATTGAATAAATGTATGCATGTACATATATGTAGTTGTATATACAGGTGACAAGATACCCTGAGTCAGCTGGAGCTAAGATTAAGCTTGGTCTGGTGTGGCTATTATGTGTCATCCCTGCCTGCTGCATCCCCTCCCCAAATAGATGTCTGCTTCTATGTAATACAGATGAAGATTGAGGAGCCTTATGAGAAATGAATTCAAAACATATCCAAAATTGGGGTTCAGGCACATATAGTTTTGTCTGGTAAACTTTATGATTGTACTTGGGGTGATGTTCTGCCTATAAAAGACAATGTCAAAGAGAATCTGTAAGGTTCCCAAGGAAAAATTCATCCTAAGTCAAGCTCATTGCAACCAAACTCAGAAAAAGGGACCGATGGAGGAATTCCTGATTCTGGATGCAAGGTGTAGCTCAAAAAGTTCCCCTTCACTGGAGTACTTTGGCAAAAAGACTCTGAAAAAGTAAAAGAATTTAAAATCTAGAATTCTAAGCAACCTTGTAGTAGGTCTCTTGACCCGAGCATATAAAGACAATCAAGAAGTTTGTAAAACCTAGGTGTTAGTGGTAGTTGTCCTTAACAGAACCTCCCCAAATTGCTGACATGCCCCTCCCACCCAGAACAACTCTACTCCACAATCTGCTTTTAAAACCTCGAACAGTATGATCAGCTGTGGACATCTGAATATATTATTTCTATAATATAATTTGAAGTGGTTTCAGTATATGAATTTTATTATAATTTATTCATAAACAGTGGTTTAGTGAGCAACCTCATAATTAAATTTTGAAATATATGCTAAATAATTTCATTAGGATAAATCCTTAAAAGTGGGATTGTGAGTAACTTGTTATGCACATGACTAAGATCTATGACATGCATAAATGGGCATGTGTGCTCCGGAAAGACTTAATCAACTTTACTTTTACCAGCACTGAATGGAAGTGACAGATAAATAGTATTTTTAAAACTCCTTTAATCTCTGTCTCACATTCCTTTTTGAAACCACCACCCACCGCACTGAGGGTGATAAACCAAATGGAACTGTCTATGGTGCACACACTCAGGCCCATCTTAGACCAATACGGCAAACGCCTCCCCATGTATGAAGCACCAATCTCAGCTAACACTGTTTCTCTTCACTCTGCAAGCCCATTTCTAGCTTGGCTGCTCCCTAGTTCATGTTTTTTGAGTCCTGCACTTTCCTCCTCTTTAGTATCATGTTGTTGGGATAATTTTCTTCTTGCAGGATTTTACTTTTCCCCAGACCTACTTTTATTTGGTATTTCCATCTACATTTCCAACCTCTGCTGACTTATACTGTGAATTCACTCATTTCACAGCCACTCGAATATGCCAGATAAAAACCCAAGAAGCACTACCATTACCCACTGTCCCCCAACGCTGGGTCTGTTCCTTGCTTTCTCTCTTGCTCTTTGTGAGTTTCTTCCTGGTTTCATCAACATCCTCTGATCTTGCTGTGCCTGTTTTACTCAATTTTAGAAAGTAATTTTTAAGCAACACAATCATTTAAAAGGATGTTGACAAAACAAAATGGACTGAAGAACACACTATGAATATGAACTTTTTGTATCACTTTGCAAAGATTGTAAGGAATAATGGTATTTACAAAGAAATTAAAAATTAGCATTCTTAGGCACTGTGGATATACACCGATAACACTTCTGCAAAAATGAATGGGAAGAATATCAAAAGCTGTAAGATGAATACTGTATTCATGCAATTCTATTCTTATAAACTCATCTGGAGAAAATAACAAATATACAAACACTGATGTAAAAGTGTATTTATTGAAGCATTATTTATAAGTAAAAATTGAAATAAACAGAATGTTCAATCATAGCAAATTATTTAAGTACAATAGAGTTCTAAGGGCATATGAAAATGTATGCTGCTATTAGAAATGACTCAAGGGGCTGGAGCAGTGTCTCAGTGGTTGAAGTGCTTGCCTGGTATGTGCAAAGACCTGGGTTCAAACCCTAGCACCACATACACAATCAAGTGTTGGAGAAATAAAGGCAAGATGAATAAATAAAATTGATTCTCTCTTTCTCTCTCTTCCTCTTGCTCTCTCTTTTAAAAAATTACTTTAATTTGTGTTTTCAATAATGGAAGAGCATTGCTGTTGTAATGTTAAATAAAATAGCAGGTTGTAGAGTATTAGGTGCAGAATGATGCATTTATGTAATCAGAGTAGAAAAGCTGGACACCACGGCAATTGTGTGCATGCTTAGCATGGAGGGAAAGGACACCAGAGAGGAGTGTTAGGGACACTTGTGCATGGGAAAGGAAAAGAAAAAAGCAGAAGAGTAGACCTTGGCCAGCCCATGTTAGGCCTGACCCTTGTAGAGATTGGAAGCGTCTTCAATTCCAACCCAAGGTAATACACAGCTCTGAATCTCTGAGCATGATGGGAGTGGAGAAGCTGTTCTCACACTAAGGAGGGACAGCTCTGGAGAGAGCTCAGAGGAGACAGCATCCAGGTAAAGAAGGCATCCCAGGCCCAGCCAAAGGCCCCGAAGAGCTCTGATGGCAGACAGCTAGGTGCACAATGAGGAAAGGGCTCTTAAGAAACTGGCATCATGGCATTTCATCTTTTCACTATCTGCTAAAGCAAATCACATGGCCATAACAGTTAGGAGGAGGGCAGGTCCATTCCACTCCTTTAACAGGGCAAGTAAGGTCATATGACAAAGGACATGGATTTAGGGAAGGGTAAAGAATTGAGATCATTATTGCAATTTATCGCCTTTGTATTTTGTCATGGT
Source organism: Aplodontia rufa (assembly GCA_004027875.1). Taxonomy (NCBI): domain Eukaryota; kingdom Metazoa; phylum Chordata; class Mammalia; order Rodentia; family Aplodontiidae; genus Aplodontia; species Aplodontia rufa. Next base: position 134,060 of record PVKS010000295.1, read on the forward strand.
TTAGACAATAAAAGCATAAGATTTGTGTATTATGCCCAGAAAATTGGATAGTATGGTAGCTTATTACACTAACGGCTCCCAGGAAACCATTTCTTCCAGTGTTCGTGCCCATGTTAATTTCTTAGGGCTATGGGAACAAAGTACCACAAAGTGGTGGCTTAAAATAAATTTTTACTCTTACAGTTCTGGATGCCAGAAGTCTAAAAGCGAGGTGTTGGCAAGGCCATGCTCTCTCTGAAAGCTCTCAGGGAGGATCCTTCCTTGCTTCTTCCAGCTTCTGGTAGCTGTGGGCATCCTTAAGCTCATAACAGTACAACTCCAGTCTCTGCCTCTGTCTTCACATGGCAGTCTTCCCTCTCTGTCTGTGAGATTCTCACTGTTCTTACAAGGACACCAGTCGTATTGGTTTAGGGGTCCACTAAGTTCAGCAGAACATCATCTTAACTAGATCCTATTTCTAAATAAGGTCATATTCTGAGTTTCTAGGGGCAGGTCTTCTCTGTTTGAGGGACATAGTTCAATCTGTAACAATGCCCTGTGACATCCCCTCCCTCACTGATTCTGGGCTATGTGACCTGCTTTGGCCAAAAAGACAGAGATAAGCTTGATATAGGAAAAACCTGATGAGACCTTGAGCTCTGGGCTTTGCCCTCTTGGCATGCTGTTCCCACTAAGTGAGGAAGTCTGCTGTGTTTGTCAGCTTGCTAACACTACAACAAATACCGGAAATAATCGACATATAAAGAGAAACGGTTTCTTTTGGCTCACAGCTTTAGAGGTTCCAAATAGTGGATTGACCTCCTTGCTTTGGGCCTGCGGCAAGGCAGCATATCATGGAAGGGGTGAATGGTAGAGCAAAACCACTCACCTCACGGTTGAGAAGCGAGAGAGAGAAAGCAGAAGAGACTGGGGTCCCACAGTCTCTTTGAGGGCATGCCCCCTAGTCCTAAAGGCCTTCCACCAGGACCCATTTTCTAAAGTTTCCATTATCTCCCAGTAGTTCCAAGCTGAGGACCAAGTCTACACCATATGAGCCTTTGAGGGACAGTTAAGGTCCAAACTATAGCCCCTGAGGTAACTTCTGTGACCAAGAAAGAACCACAGAACAAGGGAGACCTAGCAATCACAGATGCCCCACTAGACCCAATGCATGATCCATCTGTGGACTGAATTCACTCACCTGAGCAATCCCAGGTATAACCGTGGAGCTGCCCACACAAGTCACAAAATTGTGAGAAACCATAAATTATTGTTTTGTAGGAAGCATGGAGTCTGGTGTTGGCAGTGTTAGAAAATAGATACAGACAATTGGATTTGAGGTTCCCCAGTCTATTAGTTCTGGAATCACAGGGTTTTTTGGAATTGAAAAGAGTTTTACCAATAATGCAGTCTGACATCGTCATCCTGCAGATAAGGAAACTGAGACTTGGGGGCTGGAACTGTGCCACACTTGAGGCAGGCATCAGTCCACCGACTTTGGTTCTGCGCTCTTTCAACATTTCCACTAGGCCGCACGCTCTGATAGGAAACTACTGCTCCGAGGGTAGGGCTGCAACATGGTCACACAGCTATTCAGTGTCACTATCAGGGCTGGAAATCAGGCTTCCTAACTCCTCATCTAGAATTCTCTTCTTTTTTGGGGCTAGTGAGTATACAGTGTGTGTCTTTTACTCACATGTTTAGCTGAGTATTGTCCTGTTTAGGGTTATCTTTGTACCAGAGTGGGGTTCAGGGGGAAAAAGATACCATCCCTTATCTTTCCTAGCTCTGAAACTCTTTCTCTTTCTTTTCTCTTCTCCCTTCCTAAATCCCCCAGCCTTGGAAACATGAGTAAGAATTCCTACCCCTCCCCATCAGCTACCACTTCATGCAGGATGGACTAATGAGGTTATGTCTCCAAAGAACTTTGAGTTCCTTGGAAGAAAGGCATCAACATGCAAAGTGGTGGTTGTTATTGCGATTACTTCACTGAGCAGGGTTTCACAGCTGTCCTGGTGGAAAAGAGGCCAACAAAACAGAATGCCAGTTTCCCCCAGCAGAGGAGCAGCTGGAATGGATTATAAATGAGACCTGTGTGCCCGGTTCTCTTTTTTGTCAAAACCCATCAGCCTTTCTCAATGCCCAGCTCTCCCCTTGACAGCCCAGCGAGCTCCCTGAGCCAGACAGGTGTGGGCAAAGGCACCATCTAAGCTCCACGTGCATAAGCCTGCTTGGCAGGGGCAGCAAAACCCTAGATTCTGAACCAGGGCCAACCCATTACCAGTGCTCAGTAATGCAATGGATTTCTCCAGTGGTGATTTGGGGTAAGTAAAACATTCTCATTGCTCAAACTTCCCTCCACTTTATAGGGCAGGAGGGACGGCAGAGGGAGAGGGAAGAGGGTGTGCAGACTCACAAATGTCACCTTGCCAGGACCAGAGCACCTCTATCCACCCTTCCTGCCTGCTTTCTCTTTCCTCTCCCCCTCTTTTCTTCTTCCCCCATCCTTTCCTTCCTCCCTCCCTTCCTCCCTTCCTTCCTTCCTCTCTTCCTTTCTTCCTCCCTCCCTCCCTCTCTCCCCTCTCTTCCACTTGACACATATGTATTAGAATATTAAGTCAGGTACCATGTTAGATTCTTGAGAAATAACAAAAAAACAAGATGTAGTCCTTGCCCTTTTGAGGCCAGAATGTGGTGGTGAATGACACAGAGACAGACAAATGGACAGAAAGTCACATTCCATAACACCTTCCAAAAACCACACTGCTGTGGCAAATATATAGTGCAACAGAGACACACTGAGCAGCCATTCACCTGGGTTTGAAAAAGCCTCAGAGCCCTCCAAGGGATGGTCAGATTAAGTGCAGGGAAAAGGGAAGGGATATTTTAAGCAGCCAAAGTTCCACTGGTTCTGCAATAATATGAAAATTATCAATTTTTTGAGTGTGTATAGAAAGAAAAACAGACTATGAACTTTGTAATATAACTGTGCTCTAATCAAAATATTATTCCCTCATTTTTGACCATTTTCTAAGGGTCGTGTGCTCCTGAAAGCTTTCAATACATTTTCCTTAATCATTGCCACAAGTTCGTTAAGCGGGTTTCATTAGTATGCTTATTGTACTGATGATGAAACCGAGGCCCAGAAAGGTCAAGTGACTTGCTCAAGTTCACAGTTAGTGAGTGAGGGTATTATGTTTATTTCATGCAGCCCAACTCCTGAGCCCATGCCAGGAACCAGCCTCAGCTGCCCTCTAGTATAGAGACTCAACCTTTCCGTGTGGGTGAGCTTTGTCCTGATCTGACTTAAAAAAAAAAATAGGTCTATAATAGCAAGGCATGGCACTCACAGTGGGTTCTCAATAAACATTTGCTAACTAAAAGAAATATTTCCCTAAGTACAGGAAATACAGGTGCATTAGGAAGAATAGTGATATATAGTTTATGTATTTATTTTATTTTATTTTATTTGGTACCAGAAATTGAACACAGGGGCCGTTTACCACTGACTGAGCTACATTTCCAGACCTTTTTATTTTTTATTTTGAGATAGGGTCTCACTAAATTATTTAGGATCTCTGTAAATTGCTGGGATTAGCTTTGAACTTGTGATCTTCCTTTCTCAGTTTCTTGAGCCACTGGGATTACAGGCATGCAGCACCGTACTCGCCTAAAAAGAATCATATTTTCTTCTGATCCCAAAACTCATTCTAGAAATATGTTTTTGCCTTTAGAATAAAATATTCCTATACACAGTTTTCCTTTTATTGAGGCAAAATTGACAATAAAATTATATATATTTTAAAGTATACAATGTGATATTTTGGTTTACATAGACCTTACACGATGATTACCATAATCGAGTGAATTAGCATATTCATCGCCACATAGTTACATGTGTGCGTGTGAATGAAATAGCATTTTTAATCAGCACAATATTGTAAGCACAAATGCATTGACAGAGTAAGCTAAGAAGATGGATAACTAAAGCTTAAGAAAAAGTTGGCCCTTTTTAGTTAGAACTTGTCCTTAAGTTGTCAAACTTTTCCTAACCCTTTGTCTTGTCTCTCTAGCCAGACTGCAAGCCTAGAGACCAAAGACTTGTCTGTTGTCTTTTTCTGTCCCTGTGAGTACCCAACACTGGTCTCCCCTTGTGCTCCATGGGTGATCCTGCTAGGTCTTTTTAAAGGATCACTGTGGCATCCCTCATAGTCATCTGTGTGCAAATCTCTTATGAACTCTTGAGGACATTTATGGGGGCCCATAAGAGACTTCAGTGGATACTTTTGATTTGAAAAGAAGAAATTTGGTGAAAGCTCAGGGCTGGTTGATAAACCACACCCAAGTCAAAAGCTTTCCACAGCACCTGGACTTTCTTCAGCCTCCTGTGCATTTGAGTCCTTCCGGTTCTCAACATCCCTGCCTCCACTCCTAGTGTCTGTGCAGCATTCCCCAGCTGCAGGCTGAACCCACGCGGTTATTCTCTTGACCTTGATGCAGTTATATATTTCTTTTGAGTATCACCCAATTGGAGGATTTCTTTCCTTTTAATATCATGACCCTTTCAAATATCAATAAAAATGTGTCGCTCTGTCTTCAGATTTTGTGTGGGTACATGTTCGTTTTCATTAATGCCATGTGTCCTGTTTAATGTATTCTAATAATCTAACTTGCATTCTTTCCTTAGAGCTTGCTACTTAGACAAAACTTCTTTGTTAATACAGAGAATAAAACAGACTTATTTAATTACAAAAGTAAATGACTGTGGCTCTCTTACTTCTAGTATGGCATCGGGCTCAGCATTTTTAATGCACTGTTTCCTTTGAACTTGACCTTGCCCCTATGAGGATGATAATATTATCGTGTCCAAACTACAGATGAAGAATGAGAGACTTGGTGGTTATAAGTAATTCATAAATGGCATCCTGGGATGCATGTAGGTCTGATTCCTTATTACTCTTAGAGAATTAACCCTCGTGCCTCCTCCTTACGTATACCTAACACGATTGCTCTCTGAAAGCAGCGTAGGATTGATGTCATTCAACTTTCACATACATGGTGGGAAGCAGTGCAGCGTAGATGCTTGTCTACTGGTGACACTCCACTATCCCTGCCTGTTTCGAATAATGAGGTCAGAGAGGATGAGGATCAAGTTGTTCCTGTTTGCTTTGTACAAGCATGGGTCACATTTGAGTGACAGAAGTAAACAGACAGTTAAGTATGTCTGGGCTCTGTAAAAATGAGCCACAAAAACAGCTTCTGCCTTTGTCAGCCTACCAGGGCCGTCTCAGTGAGAGCACGGCAGGGTGAGAGGGCTGGCTCTCCTAAGTCACCAAGCTCACATCTTTCAGTGGTTAATTTATACCGTCCCCCAGGCTATGTAACCAAATTGTCACCCCCCCTGGACATTTCTTCCATGTGTGGCATTTCCTCTGAAGCAAGTGGAGCTCCAGGAGGACAGGGATCTGGCAAACCTCCTGTGGGTTATTCAACCCCACAAAAATAAAGAAACACAGAGCTGGGACTTGGCATCTGCTTGGAGCAGATGCCTCTGTCAGATTTTTCCAGATTCTGAGGCATGACTGTCCACAACTGTAAGACCAGTTCTCCCTTCTCTCTGTACCTCTCTGCACGTGACGATCCTTTGAAGTGCATGTTGGTGACTGACTTTAAAGTCCAATGGCTGGCCACGTTCAGGCCTTTGCGCTTGCTGCTCTCTCTGCCTGGAAACCTCTCCTTGCTTATAAGCAAACAGAAAACAGTAAACCAAGCATCTGCAATCTCGATTAAGGCATTGCCTACCTGCCCCCCATTCTCTCAAAGAGAAAGGGACAGCGAGGCAGGGGAGAGAGAATCAACTTCATTTAGTCTTTCATGTGTCCCTCATTGCTCTGACATTCCATTGTGCAAGGGGCACTGGGGCACTAACCTTTGTACTTGCACATGCCAGGCAAGTGTCACAAGCACTGTGCCCCAAGGCTCTAGCCCCAAGGCTTTGCCTCTTTTGTGAGGACTTGCTGAGCACCTTTTTCTACAACCAAAGCTTGGCTTGACTATGACTTTCCTGGCTCTCACCATCGCAGGACTCCTCATAGAGCCCACAGCAGGGGATCAGGGAGCAGTGTAACCCCGCAGTGCTCTTGTCACTGTGATGTCTGTATTCCTGATGCGGTAGAGCACCCTGGGGAAGAAAGCATATCTTAATATCTCAGCTTCTCTCAAACCCAGCAAAGGGTCTGACATACAATGGATAATCAATAAGCATTTATTGAAAAGATCAATGAAAAGTGTATAAATAAATGAGGCTTAAATAATTCATGGATTTCATAAATCCAGGAAGAGAAAACTAAAATGAAATAGTCTCATCACTTTGAGCTATTTTGGATAAATGGTACAAGAAGAGAGGCTGAAATTCCTAGCTAAAAATTTTTTTTTAAAGAGAGAGGGACAGGGCTGGAGCGGTGGCTCAGCGGTTTTGGCGCTTGCCTGGCAAGCACGAGGACCCGGGTTCAAACCCCAGCACCACGTGCACAACTGAGTGTTGGAGCAACTAAGGCCATGTGAAAAACTAAATAAAGTCATTTCTCCCTTTCTCTGTCTCTCTCACTGTCCCTCTCTCTTTAAAAAAAAAAAAAAAAAAAAAAAAGAGAGAGGGACAGTGAGAGAGAGAAAAAAAAACTTTATTTAGTTTTTCATCTGGCTTTCATTGCTCCAACACTTAGTTGTGTATGCAGTGCTGGGGTTTGAACTTGGGTCCTCACACATGCCAGACAAGAGCCTTAACCACTGAGCCACTGATTCAGCCCCCTAGCTAAAATATTTTTGGTATTTATTTTATCTCATCTTCATTTCTGTGCCATATAATACTTGGATCAGTATATATCACATAATAGGTGCTTAAGAAAATTTTGATGAACAGATGGAAGATCAAAGAGAGTTTATTTATCAGCTTCAGGTCTTGCGGGTGTCTCACAATTAGATGAACTCCTGATGTTCCTGATGGACAGTGACAGACAATTCTAAAGCATGGAATGGGGGTTGCTACCCCAAATACCCCAATGCCAATCAGAGCCTTTAGCAATTTGGAGGTGCAACTCACTGAGGAAGGAACCCAGGAAGGATATTTGTTTTCTCTCAAGCTGTCCCACTCCCCCTGGTTCAGTTACATAGAATAAACATAGTATTTTGAATGAAATTAATGGTATCATATTATGTCATATCATCATAATATTTTGGTTGATATTAATATCTTTTCTCTTTTTGTGTAAACACAATCAGCTTTTTAGTCAATACAAAGGAATATTATTGCAACATAATGAAAAACTAAGGAAAATTACTACTGGTTTTTTGACATTTGAAAGAGGGCTTTGCAGCAAGAAAATGTCTTGAATGCAAGCATTACAGAATAGGAATTTTCTAAATTGTGCTAGAGTTCATTTAACATGTCAAGACTAGTCTTGGAGGAACACTAAACAGTTTTATGTAAGGAGAGGACAAGGTGACATTAAAGAAGTTTGCCCCTCTTAGATCTAGTTTTGAATTGTGCAGAGTGGATGATGGAGCTAAGAGAGGTGAGGAAACTAGTTGAATATGTCCTTTCTGAACCATCAAAGTCCCCCTAGATGAGGAAGGACAGTGGACAGGTTGGGACCAGTGTGCGACCACAGGTCCTTCTGTACCACCTCTTATTTGCTTTGGAGATACCTGGCCCTGAGAGCATATGGGAGCCTGTGGAACAGTCATTGTAATGTCCAGGCTGAGGAAGGGACAGGCTGTGCACCTGAGTTCCCTTGCTCTCACACAGTATGGTTGCTGATAGGAGAAGCCACAGACCTTCCGCAGCTGCTGGGGTAGGGGCTGAGACGAGCCTGCAGCCTCAGTACCAGGGTGGGCAGCTAGCAGCAGAAGCTGCAGATACGACAGAGACTCAAAGGGGTCCTCCCCAGTGACAAGCGGTGGGAAGTGGGGCAAGTCTTCAGGGAGGGGCCCCTAGACAGGGCAAGCCAAGCAGAAATAGACCAAAAGTACATCAGCCACAGATGTCAGCTGACAGTGCCAGCTGTGGACGCCAGCCATAGGGTGGTGCCAAGCATTCCTCAGCAGACACCAGGCACCTCACACCCAAGCACAAGTGCAAGACCGGGGGCTCCCTTCCCCCTAGAGCCACAAACCATGGGACCCAGAGAGAGGAGCAAGAAAGGGCGAAGAGAGCTCTGAAGAACCAAGCTGAAAAACGAGTCAGTGTAAAGATTGTGCACAAACGATTAAGCTGAACTCATTTTAAACTGAATTGGACTAATTATAGTTATTGTTTTCTTTTTCTTACTGCCAAGCAGGTGGAGGGCCAGTAAAAACAAAAACAAGGGGCTGGAGTGCTGGCTAAGTGGTTACACCATTTGCCTGGCATGTGCAAGGACCTGGGTTTGAACCCCAGCACCACATACACAACTGAATGTCAGAGAAATGAAAGCCATAAAAATTGATTCTCTCTCTCACTCTCACTCTCTCCCTCTCTTTAGAAAAACAAATAAACCAGATTGTGTATAAAGAAAAAAAGTAGCTAATTTTCTTCTTCTAGATGCATGCTGTGTGACTTGCGTGCTGTGTGAGTGATATTTGGAACACTGGTATTCACAGCAATGTTGACCCCTGTCCACTTACCCACGGAGCTCAGTAGGATACGGTTTGCAAGGTAAAGCCAGAGGTGAGTCCACCCAGCATCAAACCATCTTGTCCAGGTTTCCAGACTTGGAATGCGCTAGTTCTTTGTACTGTCTTTCTTTTCCTTTCTCTCCTCTAAGCCTCTGTCTTCCCCCCTCCTCTCTTCTTTTGTCTCTTGACACTTGTTTCTTCCTCTCTGAAGAGAGAAAATGTACCCAGATAGGCAATCATCAGAACGGCTCCTTTGTGAGCTTCCTGGAGATTTAGAAAAGGAAGTCAAGCTGAACTACATAAACACCCAGGAAGCACCTCTCCAACAGAGTTATAGGTGCCCTCAAAGAACCCTACAACAATATGATCAACCAAACAAATATTTCTACTTTAGAGCCAACAGAGAAGCGTGAAAGGGGAAGACAAGTCTCTTTAGAGGACTTCACTTTGAGCTGATGAATATGTTAGTGAATTGAAGAAACCCTCAACAAGTTTAGCAAGTGGAACATTCCTGATGTAGTACGTTAACTCAAGTAACCTAATATAATAACCATAAGGAAAAAACAAGTCATGCTCCCCAGAGACTATCTATAGTCATAGAAAGAAGATGTGGAACTTTAAGTAAATAACTAATTGGAATGATACAACATGTTGCTTGGACTAAGAGTGAGGTCTCCATTTGGAAATATGAACCGTATTTGCTTTGAGGTCTTTCACACACAAAATAATCCTGCTGCAGGGACATTTCTGAATGTCTTGTAAAGGATAAAGTCTGGGCAAATAGGAAGGGGAACTAAAACTGAGAAATTACAGGACCCATCTGCAGGACAAAGCCAAGAAGGTCATAAAATGCCCCTACTCTGCTTCCTCTTGTAGTTAGGTGAACTTTCAATTCAAAAGGTTAAGTTTCAAATCAAATTCAGTTTGAAGCAATTCTGAGCAACACACTTGGGTGAGGATGGAAGGCTTTGCATTCAACAGATCTCTTCCCTTACAGACGCCTTCTTGCCATGTTAAAATCAGTTGGTCAGCAATAGGAAGAGCATTAGCTAAGTTCTGGCTGTGTGATAGACACTCCATTATTTCATACAGTTTATTTCGTTTAATCCTCACCACAATTTCTAGAACTTGAAATGTTACCACAGTTTACAGATAAGGGGTTGTTTGGTCTAGCCCCTCAGGTGAATTTGCAAATCGCCAGGATAGATGTTTGTCCTTTCTTCTCCCAAAGCCTCCAGAAAGCTCTTAGGGGGCCCATATCAGCATCGATCTTCTGAAGATTTTGAATATAAGTTCTCACTTGTTAACCAAGTCTTCCTGAAACCAAGGACCCCTTGGTGAATAAATCATGAACCTCTGTGCAACTCTACGTGAGTTTCCTGAACCCAGATAAGGAGTGCATTAGACACAGGAAGGTCAAAGGACAGGAGAGATAATGAATAGAAATCAGGACCTTGGCTTCTGCTTTACAACTATGAAACACAAATTATGTTCTTATTGATCTAAAAGAACTATATGCTCCATATTTTTTAAAAGGAAAAATATTGTATAATATATGATAGAGTGAAATTCCTCTGAAATTTCACCCACAGGATATTATCATTAATATTAACTTTAATCAAGAGCTTCCTTGGGAGGAAGAGTAACTCTGTCCTTGGTCTCTGCCTCAGGTCACAATAGGCCTTAGTCCATTTGAAATAGTGTGAAGAGACATTTGCCTGGATGTGACTCTCAGCTCTGGCCTTGGTCAAGTTACTTAAATTATCTGAATCTCAGTTTCCTAGATATCAAATGTCATGATAGCACTAATTCATAGTGCAATGGAGAGGCTTACATGCGATGTATATAAAGCTCACAGCATAGTGCACGGCACAAACAGGCATTTGATAACCCTGTCCAATTTCCTATCACAGATCTTTCAGATAATAGGATCCTTTTGTCTGCAATACAAAATTACCAGCTGTTGAACGGATTCCCCAACTTCCACGGTATTATCCCTTTACTCATTAAGTTAATGGTTGCACCTCAGGCACACAGTTTTCAGAATAAGCTCTTGATTAAAGTTTGTTGATTTTTAATACAAGGTGTCTATAGGAATTTTCATGTGTTTGTGTATTCTTTATTGGACGACTGAAGTCACTCATAATAAATATTCTAGAATTAGCAACGATTTTATGATATAAGTTTCATACTCTCAAAATAAAATTTTCTTTTGTAATGAATGTCAATCAGCCCCCACTTTTGATAAACAGAGACTCTGGGGCTGCCCTCTTCATTGCTTGGGGTGGGGAGAGGAGGGTTGACGCAATGTGAGAGCCTGGCACGGGGGAGGGAGGGCTGGCTCTGCCTAACGAAGGCCCAGCCATCCCAGTTGGTTTGGTTGAAAAGCAAGACTCAAAGTCACAGACTCCGTGACTGCCAAGATCCTGTCACTCTTAATGTGCTCGTTTCCAGCTGCGGCCCATGATGCCTCTTCAAACAAATTATTCTGCAACGACTGATTGTGCCCCACTCCCTTTCGATGGCCCATAACCACATTTGAGAGTTAGACAAAAATACTGCCTGACAGATGATCCTCCTTGGGGCCAGGAGGCTTAAAGTGCGACATCTCCCAACTGGCCAGCCAGCGTGGGACGTGCGTGGAGCCCACACCTAACAACTGCGTCGGTGGAAACGAGGCCCTTGTGCGGAAACGCGGCCGTTGCCTGCGTGCCTATGACCTCAAGGCTTCAGAGCAAGGGTGTGTCTGGGCTTTTCTTCCTAAGACCTCAGGCGCCTCCCTCAAATTCATAAACAATTTTGTGAGTTATCTTTCTCCATCTAGCTGGATTATATGCTCCGTAAGTGCAAGAAAATTTTGTCTGTTTATTGCTAATGTCCTTTCTCAGTTTTTTTTCAAGGATAGAGAAGTCCTAGTACAAATATGCAGGAAGTAACTGTACCCCATAAATTGTACAATTATTTTGTCAAAAAAATTTTTTTTGGTACTCAGGATTGAACCCAGGGGCACTTTACCACTGAGTCACATCCCCTAATCCTTTTAAATTTTTTATTTTGAGACAGGGCCTCACTAAGTAGCTGAGGCTGGCACGGAACTCAGGATCCTCCTGCCCCAGCCTCCTGAGTCACTGGGATTACAGGTACACACCACAGCACCCAGCCTATTATGTGAATTTAAAATAAGGAAAAAAAATCACACACACAAAATAAGCAGGTAGGGAAAATACTGACTATGGGGATTTACCCTATTAATGCATGAGACACAGTAGGATGCAGTCTGATCAGGGGGAGAGGTATTCTCTATTTTAATGTTTAATCACATTGTGGTAGATGATGCCCCTCACAGTTTATAAAGCAGCATTCTAAGTGATGAAAGATGTGCTCATTTTTATTTACTCATACTACTCCTATTCACTAAAGGATGTGGAATAGTCACATGGATCATTTTTGTAGGAACTGAATTTTTATAATTGATCTGTCAAAAGAAACATAATTTAGATCATAAAATTCACTCAGAATTTGCGGTTCATATTTTGAATCATAGGAGTGATTTAGGGCACATTCTATAAAGAAGAAGAAACAAGTCTTTCCTTGTTTCTTCAAAAGAATTTCCTTATTGTAATATCTCGATGTGGCTCACTATGGCCATGATAAAAACCAGTTATTGTTCCTCAGGGCACCTGTCCCCACCTGGCATGTGTTCCAATGGTTTCTGTTTAGCATGACCTTACTCATTTAATTGTTTTCCATCTTTGTCCCCTACCTAGATTGTAAGCTAGGATTGTAGTTGGTTTTGTTCATGCTGCAAATCTAGTGCCTTAAATCGTTCCTGGAATGTAATAAGTGTTTAATAAATATTTGTCAAATAAGTGGACTAATGAAAAATTTACATTATAGATCTCAATCTCTGTGCAAACACCTCAGAGAGGAAGAGATGGCAGTAACAGGGCACGGCCCCTGGGACATCCAGCATAGAAGGAGTCCGGACTCCAACCAGGCGTGGGATCATCCAGGTCCACTCTTTTTTAGATGTCTTGTCTTCAGGCACTTAATGTCCCCAAGGCTCAGTTTTGATATTTGCAAAACAGAAATAACAACACTTAATAAGATAGTTGTGAAGTTTATGTGAGATAAAGGATATAAATGTACTTTGTGAAAACAGCTAACAGAAGCAGCAGCCGCTCATATGTGTCGGGTACACATGTCCGTGGATGGAATAAGTGACTGAGCTGCGCTCATCAATTACTGAGCTCAACCGCTCTGCTGAAGAGGCTACTAAGAGAAGCTCAGTTGTCATAGCAAGTACATAAAGGAAGAGAGCCTTTCCATGAATAGCAGGGATCAGAGCACTCATCGGAACCTGCTAAGGAGCTTTTAAGCTTTACATAATCTTAAGTGTTCTAAGCTGTACTACTTGCCCAACTGTCTCCCGGGTTGCCCCCAAGCCTTCCTTCCATACATGCCGTCCTTTCCTGTAGATGGAGTTCAGTCTTCACCTCACAAACACTGGGTGTGCCCATAGTTTTGCTGCAGTCAATGAGTTATAAGTGGACATGATGCATGCCACACCAATGTAGAAACCTTAGATGTGTTGGCATGGTTTGGCTTGGCACCACTTGGAGCTTCTGCCCTCAGTTATGAGAACGGCATGCCCTACTTAGTGTATGCTCCTTCAGCCTGGATCCTGGAATGAGACCACACATGCTTAGGTCAAGTCCAGGCAAGCCCAGCAGAGCTGCAGCAGACCGCAGCCCTCTTGAAATGTGAGCACAGATGTTTGTGCAAGCCGCGGCGATGTCCAGGTGGGATGCCACTTTCCATACACCGGGATCTGCTCTCTGCCCACTGAAGAACACGCTCTCAGGCTCAGGAAACTGAGTTTTCCGAAGTTCTTCATGTGATTCTGAATATCAATCAGACTTGGGAATCTTTCTCCTGGACTTTCCACACTCCCCTCCCTCCTTCCTGCCACCTGCCCGTTCAAGCAGGGCTTGACTAATGCTTCCACCATTCCTATAATTCAGCAAGTGGCATTCCTGATTGTCAGGCCACTAGGAAGAGAAGAGAATGCCCCTCTGCTTCAGAGATTGGGATAAAATGTGGAGCTGCAGAGACAGGATTAAATCAGAGGCTTCAGGGTCACCCGACCTCTCCCTTCCAGCACTTTCCTGGGAATGTGATCGAATAATTTATTACTGAAAAAGCAAGATAAAACCTATGTAAGGACATACTCTGTTATAGGCCAGATGGTTTGGATTTGTGTGTGGTAATTATTCTAGTTTTTGACAATCCCTAATAAGTCTGCCTACTTTAGCTACTAAATTATTATCGTCTAATCAATGTCCAGCAGTTCTGCCTGGCGAGGAGGTCTTAGGGCATCCATGAGGGGCAAGGGAGCACTGTCTGTAGTCACGGGTGGAGACCAACCTGTGATCCCAAGGATTACTGTTCGTTTTACTCACTAGCATCTGAGCTATAAAACCAGAGCCTGCGCGTTTGGGTACTGAAGAACAATGGCCTTTTGTTCACTACATGTAATTAGGTCACATGCAAGGTTAAAATCACTACATTTTACTTGAGTTAAAAAAATCCTTAAAATTTGTCAGACAATCTCATAATCATGGTTATCACTTAATGAAATTTAGATAAGATTCCATGGAAAATCAAATCTGTAACAAATAGTCCTACACCTTTCAATACCAGCAATACTCCAGTAAAGATGCCACACTTGATTTGATTGTTTTTGTAATTATTTTTTCTACTTAATGGAGGTGTAATTAGCAAATAAAATGTGTATATACATTTACAGAATTGATATGTGCATGCTTTATGAAATATCAAATTATAATCAAACTGATTTATATATGTGACTTCATTTAGCATTTTTGTGTGTATAATGAGAATATTTAAGATCTACTCTCAGAAAATGTTAAGCATACAATACAGTTATTAACATCTGATCTCTAGAATGGATTGGTCCTGTATTATGGAAACATTACACCCTCATCCTCACACCTTCCCATCCCCGACTCCCTGACCCTTGTAACCACCAATCTGCTCTATGCTTCTACCACTTCAACGTTTTCAGATTCCACATTTAAGTGAGATCATGCAATATCTTTTTCCCCCTTTCCTGCTTATTTCACCTACCATAATGCTCTGTGGGATTTTCTTCATTTTTAGGCCCAAATCATATTCCATCACATATGTACACTACCTCTTCCTCAGCCAATCGCCTTCAGTGGAGACTTGCATTGTTTGCACTTCTTTATTATTGTGAACATGGGAGCACAAATATTTCTACAAAGTTTTGATTTCATTTCCTTTGGATACATGTTGGCCCAAAGAGGGTTGCTAGGTCATACAATAGTTCCATTTCTAATTTTTTTGAGGAATCTCCATACTATTTACCCAAATAGGAATTTATATTCTCATCAACAATGGGTAAGGGTTGAGATGATTGTCTTTGTAGAGGAAACAAATTAAAGAAATCTTTTAATTAGTATTTATGACATAAGAGTTGAACCTCAGTTTTTGTTCCTATTTTGATCTTGCTGAATTGATCACATGAAACTGTAACTAACTTTATTCTTCATGCTGTAAAAAATCCCAGAGCCTCAGGATTATAGTCAATAAAACAGAAAAAAAACCTATTTTATGTGTTCGGTTATGCTCAGTTTGAAAAGCACATAATTGCAGAGCATGGGACCAATCGATTGGAATCCCATAAGCCTTTTCCACTACGCAGCTATCTAATAGATCCAGCAGTACAATCACTCATTTCAAGCAATGGATATACAGCAGGCTTCTAGTATGTTTACTTCGTGAGCACAAGAAACTTGGGAATATTTCATATTCAAATACATTGAAAGGGACATATTTAGATCCAAAAGCTATGCAAATCCCCTTCTCCTTTGAAAACGGAGGTCTGAATTCCTCTGAGTATAGATGTCTTTAGCTCCTATCCCCCATGTCTCCCAGAAGTGTGAAATTTGTAAATATACAAATACCTTTGTAGAGGAGATTTAACAGCCAAAATGCATGTTGGTTTTACTTATTATTTTGAAAAGTGTGACTTTTATTTTTTATTAATGAATTGAGTTCTTGTACAATCATAATTGCATATAAAGTAACAATATGATATGTATTTGCTCCTAAGCCAGAGTTACCCCTACATTGCCCACACCCTAGTCTCTTGATTCTTCTCTCTCCTACAACCAATATAATTGTTTAGATTGTGAACTTTCCAGAATTAAATGACTGCATAAGTATGATTTAGCTTCTGGGAGGGGGGTAAAGTGTAAGCTCCATTGTTGATTTCCCTAGATCCCTCCCTATCCTCCTTTCCCCCTTCCTCCCCCTCCCCCCTACATCTCTATGGTTTCCCCAGAGTATGTGTTGCTACACCTATGCTGTCTATCTTAAATATTGCTTAGGTAGTAAAACTTGAGCTTGAAACACTTGGGGAGGGGGGTACAGGATGCTCTAACTGATGATCATTTATCCTTTGTTATGGTCCCCAATGTAGAAGTTGGCCTGCAAGGTGCAGGGACAGACCAAGTGTGACACTCATTTAAATAAAACCTGATTATATGTGTGTTTGCCTGGTGTTATGGATGGGATGAAAGGTGTCCTCCAAAAGCTCAGTATGTGAGACAATGTGAAGGCTGAGGTGAAATGATTGGGTTATAAGGTTCTTAATCAAGTCAGTGAATTAATGCCCTGATAGGGATTAACTGGCAACTGAAGGCAGGTGAGTGGGGTGTGGCTGGAGAGAGTGGGTCATTGGGGGACAACTCTTTGAGGTGTGTATTTTGTATCTGGCATGGTGTTTCTCTCTATGCTTCCTGGAGCCATGCCTTGACTCACTTCCCTCTGCCACACTCTTCTACCTTGATGTTCTGCCTCACCTTGAGCCCTGAGGAATGGAGCAGCCATCTGTGGACTAAGATCATGAGTCCCTAAATAAAATTTTCCTCCAAAAGTTGTTCTTGTCAAATCTTTTAGTCATAGCAACGAAAAAGCTCACTATAACAGAAATTGGTACCAGAAGTGAGGTCCTTGCTATGACTAACCTGACCATGTGGTTTAGAAGCTTTTGGAACTTACTGGAATTTGTGGGAGGAATTTTGAGATGTTTAGCATTGCAATTGGAAATGTGTTAGATTATTGTAAGTGGAGCTTAATGGGTGATTCTGGTGGGAGCTCAGAACACCAAAATTGCCTGTAGGACTGTGGATAGTAAAAATAGGGCTGATGAAGTTTCAGAGGACTCTTGGAAATTGGACTAGAGGCCATTTGTGTTACATGCTGGCTAAGAGGTTGTCTGCATTTTGCCTGTGTCCTGTATTTTGCCCTTTCTGTGAAACTGATTTTAAAAGCGATGGACTTCTTAATCTGGTGGAAGAAATTTCTAAATAGCATAGTGTTCAGGAAGTGGCATGGGTATTGCTGGAGGCTTTTAGCGAATTTTATTGTGCTAATGAGGAGCAGAAAGATTTGAAAACTTGGACTTGAAAAATGGGAGTAAAACTGATTCTAAGGAAGTTGCAGTTGTTAAAGACATTACCACCACTAAAGACATGCTGAAGATTTTGCCAACAGACAAAAGGAAAGATGGCTTGAGGGCATCACAGGAATCCACAAGACCACATCCATCTCAGCTCAAGGGATTAAAAGTAAAAAATCTTTTGAGAAGACACCAGTGGGGTACCCTGCTTGCCCAGGGTGGCGTGGGAAGTTATTTCACCATGCTCAGCCACCCAGACACTCAGAGGCTGCAGCAGCCAGGGTCCCTGGAGGCTTGGCTGCTGCTCAAGATGGTGGCAGACCTTGGCAACAACCATGTGGTGTGTCCGCAGGATTGCAGGAAGCTGGATTAGGGGGTCATGGAGGCTTCCACCGAGATTTAAAGGAAGGCCTGGGGGACTAGTCAAGGTGCCCCAGGGTTGGAGTCCTTGTGGGCAACCCCCTGAGAGGGCAGTGTGTGGAGATGTGGGGAAAAAGCTGAAGCGGAAGTGGAAGCTCCCAAGATTAAGTAACACCAGTCCAGTGGAACTTCTGCCCAGGAAAGCTGCCGGAATTCAACAGGGACAAGTCACCTGAGGGGCCTCGTTGGCGCCGGCAACCAACAAGGCCCCAGGGGCGGAGCTATACCATGAAAAGGATAGCCTGATGCCATGTGCTCCAGGTGTCAGACCTGGAGCTAGCGGACTTGTTTGCCCAGCTGGATTCAATCTTGCTCTGGTCCCACCCTTCTTTCTACGCCCTCATTTTTCTGAATGGAAATATCTTCTATGTGCCTTTATATATTGTACATATGTAACTTGATTTGATTTTTTTACAGGAGCTCACACTTCAAGTTTGCCTTGAGTCTCAGTGGAGGCTTTGGACTTGAACTCTGGATAATCTTGGAATTGTTGAGACTATGGGGACTCTTGAAAATGGACTAAATATATTTCACATTGTCAGCCTGTCATGAGCTTTTGGGGGTCAGAGGCAGAATGTTATGGTTGGATTAAAAGTGTCCCCCAAAAGCTCAATATGTGAGACCATGTGAAGGAAAAGGTTATAAAGTACTTACCTGAAGGCAGGTGAGTGGGGTGTGGCTGGAGGGGGTGGGTCATTGGGGGCGCGTCTTTGGGCTGTATATTTTGTATCTGGCATGGGGTTTCTTTCTCTGCTTCCTGGAGTCATGTCTTGACTCGCTGCTCTCTACCACACTCTTCCGCCAAGATGCTCTACCTCACTGTTAGCCCTGAGGAATGGAGCCAGCCTTCCATGGACTAAGATCTCTGAATCTATAAGCCCCCAAATGAACTTTTCCTCTTAAAATTATTCTTGTCAAGTCTTTTAGTCATAGCAATGAAAAAACTGACTATAACATCTGGTATTTTCCATTTCTTCCAAAAATGAAGTCCAAAAATTCTTTGTAGTTAAATTTCCTACTTTTTAAGATTATATTATCTGTTTTACAAAGGCAGGTAATTAATTCTCTCTTTTTTTTAAAGTTATAAAGTCATTCAAAAATCTCCTGAAAGCAATAGACTTCCTACTTTCCAGAAATCTAAATGTCAGGGTGTTCACCTGGGATTATGGAGCCCTGGATAAGAGCTCATAAGATAATAAAAATAGAAAGGTATCAAAACCTACAACTAACATCAAACTTAATAATGAGATACTTGACACTTTTCCACTGAGATTCAGAAGAAGGCAAGGATGTCCCTTCTCGCAGTTCCCTTTCAACATGTGCTGAAAGTTCTAGCTAACACAATAAGATAAGAAAAGGAGATAAAATGTATACAGATGGGGAAGGAAAAAAACTGTCTTTATTCACATATGACATCATCATTTATGCAGAAAAACTGATAAATAACAATTATAATAAGTTTTCAGGATATAAGATTAATATATAAAAGTCAATCATTTTCCTATGTACCAGCCTTGAACAACTGGAATCTGAAATTAGCAACAAATACAATTCACATTATGATCCCCTCAAATGAAATCCTTAAGTATAAATCCATCAAATTCTGTGTAAAATCTATGTGAGGGAAACTATAAATCTCTGATGAAGGAAATCAGAGGAAAAAATAATCAATAGTTCATGTTTATGGATGGGAACACTCAGTATTGTTTAGATTTCAATTCTTCCAAATTTAATGCATAGATTCAATGCAATTCAGTTAAAATCCCAAAAGTTATTTCACAGACACCAACAAACTGATTCTACAGTTTATGTCAAAAATGCAAAAAATTCAGAGTAGCCAACACATCATTAAAGGAGAACAAGATTAGAGGAATGATACGACCTGAAGTCAAGACTTATCATAGAACTAAAGGAAACTACTTTCAAAATGATAGATGAATAGATCAGTGGAGGAGAACAGAGGATCCAGAAATAGCCCAATTTAACACAGTCAACTTATGCTTGTGAAAAGAGAAAAGTTAATACAAAGGAACAAAGTATTTCCAAAATGATTTTGGAACAACTGGACATCCACATGCAAAACAACAAATCAAGAGGGAAATAGTCAACCTTTACAAATATAAACTCAAGCTGGTATAGTGGCACACGCCTGAAATGCAAGGAACTTGGGAAACTCAGTCAGGAGGATCTGAAGTTCAAGGCCAGGCTGGGCATCTGGGTGAGACTCTGTCTGTATCTAAAAATAAAAAAGACTGGTGCTATAGCTCAGTGGTAGCGTGCCCTTGGGTCCAATCCCCTGTACTGAAAAAGAAAGTAACTCAAAATCAATCATAGACCTAAATATAAAATACAAAACTACAAAATTCCTAGAAGATAATATAGGAGAAAACCTAGATGACCTTGGGTGAAGTGGTGACATTTTGATACAACAAAGGCACAATGCATGAAAGGAAGATTTACAAAACTTGAAAACTTCTGCTCTGAAAAAGACAAAATCAAGAGAATGAGAAGACAGACACAGGTTAGATGGAAATACTTGCCAAAGACCATATGATGCAGGACTCATCAAACAGATACAGAACATTCAAAGCTCAACAATAAGTGAACAAGCAAACCGATTAAATAATGGCCAATATCTTAACAAATCCTCACCGAAGAAGATGTACAGATGGCAAATGAGCACACAGACAGATGTTCCACATCATTCATTGTTAAGGAAACACAAAGTAAAATGAGTCACTACTACACGTTGATTAGAATGACTGAAATCTAATCCAAATCCTGGTGAGGATGTGGAGCAGCTGGAGGCCCCATTCATTGCTAGTAAGAATGCAAAGTAAGGGGTGCTGGAGCAGTGGCTAAGTGGTTAGAACACTTGCCTGACATGCACAAGGACCCAAGTTCAAATCATTGAACCACATATACAACTGGGTATCAGAGAAATCAGAACCAGATGAAAAATAATTAAGAAACCGATTCTCTCTCTCTCTCTCTCTCTCTCTCTCTCTAAGAGAGAAGGACAGTGAGACAGAGAGACTGAGAGAATCATTTTTTATTGAGTTTTTCACATGGCTTTCATTGCTCTGACACTTAGTTGTGTATGCAGATGCTGGGGTTTGAATCCATGTAACTTGCACATGCTGGGCAAGCGCTGTAACTGCTGAGCCACCACTCCAGCCCCTCTCTCCCTTTCTTTGAAAAAAAAAAAAAAGAATGCAAAGTAGTTTGGTTAATTGGAAGACAATTTGGCAGTTTCTTTTTTATTTTAAAATATTCAGTTGACAAATAAAAATTGCATACAGTCAAGGTGTACAACATGACGATTTGATATATGTATATGTTCTGTGATTATTACTGCAATCAAATTAATTAAAGCAGCTATCACTACCCATACTTAGCATGAGTGATTGAGAGTATGTGTGTATATGTGAAGACACTTAAAATCTGTTCTCTCTTCACATTTCAGTTAAACGATGCAGTATTGTTTAGTCACCATGCTACAATCAGATCCCAAGAATATATTCATTTTACAACCTGATTTTAAACTTTGACCAATATCTCCCTATTTTCTCCTTCTCCAGCCCCTGGAAAACCTCACTCCACTCTGCTTCCATGAGCTCAAATTTTTTAGATTCCTCATATAATTGGGATCATATAGTATTTCTCTTTCTGTGTCTGGTTGATTTCATTTAGCACAATGTCCTCCAGGTTCATCCATGTTGTCATGAAGAACGAGGTTTCCTTTTCTAAGGCTGAAGAGTATTCCTGTTGTGTATCTTTGCTCCACGCTTTCTTTATCCATTCATCCATTGATAGACACTTAGGTTGTCTACATAACTAGGCTACTGTGAATAATGCTGCAATGAATTTGGGGTAGCAGATATCTCTTTGAGGTACTGGTTTATTTTCCTTTAGACATACACCCGGAAGTGAGATTGCTGGCTCATTCATTAGTCCTGTTTAATGTTTTGAGGAATCTCCACTCTATTTTCCAATAACTGCTCCAATTTGCGTTCCCATCAATAGTGCACAAGGGCTCTCTTTTCTCCACACTTTCACCAACACTTATCTCTTGTATTTCCATAATACCCATCCTAACAGTTGAGAGGTGATAGCTCATTGTGGTTTGGATTCGTATTTCCCCGAAGATGAGTGATGTTGAGAACATTTCATATACCTGTTGACCATTTGTACGTCTTCTGAAAAATATTTACTCTTTACTCAGGTCCTTTGCCCACTTTTTAAGTGTTTTTTTTTTTGTTTGTTTTATTTTGTTTTGCTATTGAGTTGTAAAAGTTTCTTATAAATTTTAGATATGAATCCTTTCATAGATATATGATTTAGAAATATTTTCCCTTATTCTGTAGATTGTATTTCATTTTGTTTATTTTTGCTATGCAAAAGCTTTTTAGTTTAATTATCTCATTTGTTTTTTCTTTTGTTGTTATATTAAAAAAATCATTGCCAAGACCAATGTCTTTTTTGTTCTCTTTTAGAAGTTTTGTAGCTTCAAATATTACATTTAAGTGTTTAATCCATTTTGTTGATTTTTATATATGATATAAGATAAGGGTCCATTTTCATTTTTTGGCATGTGGATATTCTATTTTCTGACAACAATTTACTGAAAATATTATCCTCTCTCCACTGTGAATTCTTAGTGCTCTTGTCAAAGATTAGGTGTTCATACAGGTCTGTGCTTATTTCTGGGCTATTTTGTCCCTTTGGTTTATATGGCTGTTTTTGTGCAAGTGCCACATTATTCTGATCACCATAGTTTTCTAACGCAATTTGAAATCAGGTGGTATGGTGTGACCAGTTTTGTTCTTTCTCAAGATTGCTTTGGTCATTCACTACCTTTTGTGGTATCATATGAATTTTAATATTGTCTTGTGAAAAGTTTTCAGTGGAATTTTGATAGGGATTGCATTCAATCTGTAGATTGACTTGGATAATGTGGAAATTTTAACATCAGTTTTTACATCCCACAAACATTGAACATCTTTTTTCCATTTGTTTTTATCGTTTTAAATTTTTCTTCAATGTTTTTTTATATTTTAGTGTATAGATCTTTCAACTCCTTTGTTCACTTTATTCCTAAGTGTTTTTTATTATTTTGTGAACAGGACAATTTTCTTAATTTATTTTTTAGGTAGCTTGTTAATGTACAGAAATACACTGATTTCTTGGTGTTGCTTTTGTATCCTGCAACCTTACTGATTTGTTTATCAGCTCTAATAGCATTTTTTTGGTGGAATCTTTGGGATTTTACTAAATATAAGATCATGTCATCTGCAAACAGACACAATTTAACTTCTTTCTTTTAAATTTGGATGCTTTCTATTTCTTTTTCTTGCTTAATTGTTCTGGCTAAGACTTCCATTCCTATATTGAATAAGAGCCACAAGAGTGGGCATCCTTGTCTTGTTACTAGTCTATGAGAAAATGCTTTTCTTTCTTGAGTATGATGCTAATTGTGACCTCTTTTATGTTATGGTACATTCCTTCCACATCTGCTTTATTGATTATTTTTGTCATGAAGGGATGTTGAATTTTGTTAAATTATTTTCCTGCAACTATTGAGATGATCACATGATTTTTATCCTTTATTCTGTTTTTGTGTTGTAGCAATCTGTTGATTTGCATATGTTGAACCATCCTTGTATCCCAAGAAAAAGTCCACTTGATCAGGTGTATGATCCTTTTAATGTGTTGTTAAACTTTGTGTACATAGTGCTGGGATTTGAACTGGTGTCCTTGTGCATGCCAGTGAAGTGCCACAAATGCTGAGTCACCACTCCCTCCATAATGTATTACTCTTATCATCACCATTGTAGATAGAATTATTCCATTAACATTTTTTTTTTTAGAAATTATTCATTTGGTGTTACAGAAACCCAAGTGATTTTTTTTTTTAACGTGTCCATCTTGGACCCTGCTAATTTGCTGAATTCACTTTTTAGGTCTAGTCGCTGTCTTGTGGAGTCTTTCAGCTTTTATACATACTAGATCATCTCATGTGCAAAGAGAGATAATTCAACTTCTTTCTTTTCAATTTGTACATCTCATTTCCTTTTCTTGTCTAATTGCTCTGGCTAACATCCAGTACAATATTGAATAATAGTGGTAATAAGAGTCCTCCTGATCTTTTTTTTTTTTTAAAGAGAAAGGGACAGTGAGAGTGAGTGAGAGAGAGAGAGAGAGAGAGAATCAGTTTTTTAAAATTTAGTTTTCATGTAGCTTTCCATGCTCTGACACTTTGTTGTATACGTGGTGCTAGGATTTGAACCTGCATCCTCACACATGACAGGCAAGCGCTGGAACTGCTGAGCCACTGCTTCAGCCCCAGGAGTCTTCCTGATCTTAGAAGGAAAGCTTTTAGTCTGTTACCCTTGAATGTGAAGTTGGCTGTGGGTTTTTCATAAATGCCCTTTACCATGTTTGGGAAATTCCTTCATATCCCTATATTTCTGAGAGATTTTTTCATGGAAAGGTGGTGGATTTTGTTTAATACTTTTCTCCAAAACTTGAATTGATTATGTGGGGTTTTCCATTTTTTTCTAGAAATATGATGGATTGCATTGATTATTTTTCTTTTGTTGAACCACCCTTCCATTCCTGAGACAAATCTCACTTAGACATAGGGTATTATCCTGCTGAATTTGATTTGCTAGTATTTTTTGAAGTGAACTGTGAATCAGGAATTGTGGATCCATAGTTCAGTAAGGTTATTAAACAGTCAGTACAAAGAAAGCTGATTAGTAAAGCCATATTAAGTAAGGGTGTTCTCAACCGTGTGTTCCTGTGTCTTGGGGTTCTGACTGATTCTCTTCAACATTTTATCAATGGCTTGAAGATAAAGATTTGCTTATATCAACTTGCAGCTGACAAAACTGAGAGGAAGAACTAATGTTTGAAGGAGTAAAATAAAGATTCCAAAATGTTCAGACAGCCTGGAATATTCAGGCCAAACTATCAAGATACATTTTAAACCTGGGGTCAATATTTGGGGTTCAATTAAGGGGTTAGGGAAGGAGAGGGTTGGAGGACTAACAGCCATTCCCATGAAAGGAGTAGGGAGGAGAAAACGGCAAACCTGACGGGAGCTGAGCGTTTCAAGGCTCCAGGTGAGGAGCGCAAGCTGGGGTTTGCTGACACCATGTCGTGTCCACAGTGTATGCGCACACATGTGTGTGGTGAGCAAGGTTTGCTTAGTGCTGCTCTTGGCTCTGCAGGCCCATTCACATCTGGAACATTTATTGCCTTCAGTTCTGGGTGCCAATTTTTAAGTGACAAACTGGAACCCTTCCAGAGGAGAGTGACCAGGACAGAGAAAGGGCTCAAAATCATGTCAGGCCAGGGAGTGTTGAAGGAACCAGAGCTGTTTAGCCTGAGGGAGAGAAGATTAAGTGTGGGATTTGATAGTTGTTTTCCAATCACGTGAAAGGAGAAATAGACTTAGTCTGAATATTTCCAGAGTGAAGAAAATGTCATAGAGGTAGAAGTTAAACAAAGGGAAAAGTCAGCCTTCTGCAAGGGAAATGTTTCCAGCAGCCAGTGAGACCTACAACATCTACGGGCAGGACACGTTGTGGGTACAGAAGAAATGTTTTAGTGGTTTAGCTTCTCCACACCTACTTCTAGGGAATCGCTCTCCAGGCCTCCATGGTGATCACAGGAATACATTTGGAGGGTTGCACCTGAAGCAAGTCATGCCGATGAGTGTTCCTCTGGGATTCTGGGAATTAGAAGTGAGGAAAAGTCAGGCTCTTACGGCTAAACTTGAAAAGGGAGAACTAGGGAGGAGTTTATCACCAAGAAGAAAAGACTCAACCATAGAAAGAAGCAAAGAAAATTAGAGAAGAGAAGGAAAAGAGCAAGGGAAAATGGAGAGAGGAAAAATTAAAATTAAAATCGGGTATTTGAGTCGTGAATCCCGGATACTGCCGAGGCTCATTATTCTCTTATCCTCCCACAATTTGGTTGCTCAACTCTTTCTTAGACCATTCTAGTATCACTCCAATTAGAGTTGGGTTTTGTCACTTCCAATTTAAACGACTCTAACTAATACCAGCTGTCTTAGGAGGTGGTGAGGTCTCCATCTCTGGAGGTGTTTAAAAGAAACATGGTTGCCATTATACGCTAAGAACTCTATGAAATGAGTAGGGGTGAAAATGAAATTGGATTAGTCATGTGTTGATTTTTGAAGCAGTCAATGGATTTGTTATCTTTCTCTCTCTCTCTCTCTCTCTCTCTGCTTTTTTGGTACATTTGACATTTTTTCTAAGAAAAAAATGCTATAGAAAAGATGCCAGCCCAAAAGAAAATGAAAAGAAATCAATGGTTCTCAAACATATCAAACTTCTCTAGATAGATAGATTTAAAAATAGGAATCCAGTGCCTTGTCCCTGAAAATTCTGACTCAATTGATCTGAGAGGAAGCTCAGGATTCTTTACCTTTTCAAAGCTTTCCTGACAATTCTTTCAGCATCTAAGTAAGATTGTAGATGGTACTTCTGGAAAGCAGTATGGAGAATCCTCAAAAAACTAGGGATGAGTCCACCATATGACCCTGCTATTCCACTCCTAGGTATCTTTCCAGGGGACTTAGAATCAGCACATTACAGTGACACAGCAATATTGATGTTCATAGCAGCACAATTTACTATTGCTAGGCTATGGAAACAACCCAGATGTCCCTCACTGGAAGAATGGATCCAAAAACTGTGGTACATTTATACCATGGAATATTACACAGCAATTAGAAACAATGATATTGCAGCCTTCGAAGGTAAATAGATGGCTATGGAACAGATCATGATGAGTAAAATCAGCTTAACCCAGAGATCTAAGGGTCGATTGTCTCCACTCATTTGTGGAGGTGGGGCCTAGACCCTGGACAATGAGAAAGTTGGTCTATTAGCATGTGTTAAATCCAGATAAGATGTAATGCTTTACAACCTAATACTTTTTTAGAGATACAGTGGAAAGGGGAAAGGTGGGATAATTGGGGGGGGCACTCCTGGGGGTAATTGCAATATCCAGAATATATACACATTTTATATTATTTTGTTAAAATCTTTTAAGGTTGTTCAAAAATTAAAAAAAAATAAATTATTGTTTTACTCAGATTTTGCATCCCTGTGACCAAAAGGTCTGACAAAAACAATGTAAAGGAGGAAAATTTTATTTGGGGCTCATGATTTCAGAGGTCTCAGTCCATGGTTGGCTGACTCTGTGGCTCTGGGCCGAAGGTGAGGCAGAACATCATGGTAAAGGGGCCTGGCAGCAGAAAGCAGCTCCAGATCTGGAAATTAGGAAGCAAAGAGAGCTCCCCTGGCCAGGAACAAAATATAAACCCTAAGGGAAACTCCCCAGTGATCTGTTTACTCCAGCCACACCCTACATGCCTGCAGTCCCCTCCCAGTAAATCCAAATCAATGGATCAATCTGATCATTAGGTCACATCTCTTATAATCTAATCATTTGCCTCTGAAAATTATTGCATTATCTCTTACATGAGCTTTTGGGGAACATCTCATATCTAAAGCATAACAGGTATCTTCCAAATCTAAGTTTCATAGGCTCAAGGGACTCAAAGGCTGAAAGTAACCAACATCTTTAATTGTGAAATGTGGAAAGAGATCTAAAGAGATCAAATGATTATGCTGTTAGTTGAATGCGAAGAGAGAAAAGTCTAAAGTCCTGCCAATCACATGTTCTCTGTCCTATTCTCACTGATTTTATAAAACTATGAAAAGAAAGCTTCTTGATCAGTAAAGTGATATAAAGAAAGCCAAATTTGGATGGAGATTGCTTAGTTCAAATTCTGGTTCTGTCACTAACTAAACTAACTTTGCATCTGTTTCCTCATCCGTATCCACCTCACAGAGTTGATGTCGTAAATAATAAATGAATATATGTGCAATACTTAAAAATGATTAGCATATGTTAAATATTTGCCAGGGTTATATTTATTACTTGCATGATGCTATTCAGGAAACTCTCACTGAAGACCTTCAGGAGAATTTTGGATGGTTATTCATTATTGACAGTCGAGAGCAAGATAGCAGACTTCCAACCCACACCCAGTATCTGGCTTGTTGCTCCATGTCATCCTGTTCAGTAAAAGAGGCTATTGCTCATGCCACAGAGCTTGAATCATAATTCACCCCTGGTGGGCCACCCTGGCTACACTCAAGAAAGCAAGATCCAGAATGCCAGCAAAGGCATTATACCTGTTGTAAAACAATAGAAAAAGTTTAGCCTATTTAATTTGGAAGGTTCCTTGGTTTATTATTATCATCATAATAGCTGTTATTGTTGTTCTTATTATTCCTTCTTTACCTAATCATCACATAAACAGAATATATCCAACTTTAATTAAAATCAACAACAACAAAACAGCTAAGAGATGGTGGCTTTTAAGGCAACTTTTAGATATTGTGAAATGGACATTTTTAAGTTCCTAAAGAATAAAAATAGGGAAGCAAGCATATGGCTCCAGGTTGGCATGGTTCTTTTGCCTGCCTTGTTCATGGTCCTGTTCCTGGGAGCTAGTGTAGCATCTGACATGTGGTGGTGTTCAGTGAATATGTTTGATGGATCCTCTTTCAGGAAATTGATCATAAATCTAACAGACAATTCAGATCGTTTCAGGTTCAAAGTGTAAATCTACAATGTTAGTTATTCCTTCAAGCATATGAATTTGAAAACTTCAAGAAAAAAATATTTAAAAAGAAAATTTGAAGTTTGACACAAAAGAAATCTAGCTATTTCCAATGGCCTAACTGGCTATTTCTGACTAACGGGAAAGGAATTTTCAGGGACAAGCACAAGAAAGCAACTGTGTGAGTAAAATTCATCCACTGTCACATCACTCCAGGTTTTTCTTTTCTCCTTCCACATTTTGTCCTCAGCCCTTTCTATTCCTTATTTTTGAAAGACCATTCCACCTCTTTCCTTTCTTTCCCTTTCCTTCCTCTTTCTCTTTTTGCTATTCTTTCTCCAACACAGTCTTTCTTCTTTTGGTGATAACACAAGGCTGACATATTCATTAACTCTTCAACCTGTGTTTAGGAAGTTCATACTATGTGCCAAGTATATTTTTACCATTGTTATTTTTTTTCCTAACACATAATTTATGAACATTAAAGTGTCCAAATCTTAGGTGTCTACCTTGAAGAACTTTCACATAAATCTGTGTAACTAACACCAGGTCCAGGCAAAAGACATTTCTGGTCCTCCTCAGGCTCTTTCTTGCCCATTCCCAGGCAATAGCCTTTCCAAAGTTCACCAGTATTGTGACCTTTATTATCAGAGACTAGTTAGAACCTCATATGATTAGAAGCATGCAGGCATTTTTTCTACCTAACTCTTTGTTCAACATGACATTTGTGGGAATTATCTGTGCTCTTGCATACAGCAGGTATCATTTTTTTTCAAATGAAGCTTTTTGTCCCTCAGAAAAAATAATTGTTTCCTTTCTAAAATTATATACCAAAATAAATAGCCTTGTACAGAAGATTTGTTTCCAATGATTCTCCCCACCAATTTACCCCCAACTCTCATCCTTTAATCCTTTCTAGGTCAATGCTACTTAATGAGGGGAAAAAATATCCCCTGTTAGGCTTATACCTCTACCTCTCTCTGGAGCTAGGTGTTGTAACACATGATGTCCCGTGGACTGCGACTCTCATGCATTATCCACTTGTTGTGTGTTACTGAATTCCCAGATACTACATGACCCATGAACCATGGGGAACCTCTCTTGGTTAGGAATACACTGACACTACCCCATTATTCTTCTTGCTAATTCTTTCCTACCACTAGAGGTCAGGGTTCAGTTATTACTATGGAGGGCTCAACAAGTGTGCAGGCCCAATAAGCATCAAAAAGACCCTAGAAGGGGCTGTGTAGGGGTGCAATGGGTTGTGTGTCAAGGGGAGCCCAGAGATGAAAAGGCTGAGTGAGCTACCTGAGCAAACAGGTTGTTGCTTTACTACATGGAAAAATTGACCTCAAGTGACAACAAAAAATTCTATTTTTATTTTCTTTAACACAAAGTTGATGTTTCCTATAGATAGAAAACAGTTCCAGAAAAAAATGAAGCGTGCTCACTAGGAAGTCCTGAAATGCTTGATTTCCAGATTTAACAACAATTAAAAAATGTTCACTCAGGAGGTTTTGGGGAAATTCTTGAGCAGGTGCAAGATAGTTTTTTTCTGAAAACTGCAAATATTTAGTTAAGTAAACATCACAATTTTATGGATCACATTTGTTTGAGAATTCTAAAACCTTCCTGCTTTAAACCCAACTCTTTGATGCTTCTAGATTCTCTGTTCCATCATCTGAATCTGCTCCTCGCTTTACAGGGCCTATACCAGTGAGGTATAATGAAGACTATAATTTTAATAAACTTCTTGAAAACTTAAGGCAAGAAAGGAAAATTTTAGAGATGAAGTATACCAGTGGTTTTCAAAGAAATGTTAAGTTATGAAGTATGTGGTTTTGTTAAATGTAACCCAGAAGCTGAATGTATAAAACAGATTAAAAAGAGTTCCTCTCTTACCTTACTCTGTGGCCACCAAGGACATGCTTGTGAAACTCTGTGGCTCCAGGAACATTGTTTGAAACCACTGATCTAGCCCAAACTCCTTATTTTGTGAATGAGGGAACTGAAATCCAGTATCTACCTAGGTAACACCACAAGCTAACACAAATATCCAACAAGACATATGGCCAGAAGCCAATTATTTTTATGTAAATTTTAGGGACTTTTTTCAGAAACATACTCTATATTTTTTATCTCAGCATACAGAGAGAGAGAGAGAGAGAGAGAGAGAGAGAGAGAGGCAGATAAGTTCTACATGAAACTAAGTAACAAAGTTAGCTCAGTTTTGCCAGGCATTTAGGTTGGTGCAACAGCGACCCTCTAGTGTCTGGATTTGGTGGGCTTAATCATCTTCTGATTCATTTGAAATTGCACTAAGGAAAGGAATTTGATTCCTTTGAAGAAGACAGCAGTTTATATCTTGGCTGTGAACTAGAACTTGCTTCTGTGGACATCACTTGCTTATAGCAGATGCTGGAGAGCAGAGGGACATTTCCGCAGGGAACAGGGAGGGGCCGCTTCTGTGTGGAGAGAAGGCAACTGCATTCATTCTGCTTGTGGAAGAAGACACTGTGCAACCAGTGTAAAAGAACAAATTGGGGAAAGCCGAGAGTAGAGGACCTAGGGAGAAGAGTGAGTTTTTCGTTGCCCGCACGAGTCACACAAGTGACTTTTTCAGATGCCAGAGAGGAAGGGAAAGCAATGACAACCTGAGAGCAACTCTCTGCAAAGGCTTTAGCCTCAAACTGTCCTCCCATCTTCCAGATCTATCCGTATGAACCAGAAACCGTCTACCCTAACTTTAGAGGGTTTATGAGATCAACAATGCTATACTCAAGTTTGGAAGAAACTAGGACAACTGATACAAGATGAAGATTTGTGAATAAAGAACTTGCTTATATCCAGGTATTTGCATTTCTTTTAATCTTGCTCTAGATTGTTTCATATTTAACTTAAAACATATTAGCAATTATGTTTTGTTCCTTTAACAAATGAAGTTGTGATTGTATATTTATATAATATATATTATACTATATATTATATATATATTATTAGTATATATTATACTATATATTATAGTATTTTATTTATATATATATATATATATATATATATATATATATATATATATTAATCTGGGAATCCTGTGATGTCAGAGGCAAAAATATTTGCTGTTATTTTCCTCTTATTTCATTAAATCTGGAGGTGGTTTCCCCTCCTAGAGTATGTAGGCAACAATGGAGCATTCTGTGACAATATAAACTAATATGTGCTGTTGGGCCTGGAAAGAAACAAGTAATGTCTTAGAAACCTAAATAGTAGACCAGGTCTAGTTCTTCCACTTGCGTCTAATCTATCACCTTCCTCCATTCTGGAGTAGAACTGCATGAAGACTTGAGAATTGGGATGCTTCTTAAGGTCACATATTTTTGTGGAACTATGGGTTGAGAGTTGGTGTGGTGTGTGGGATGTGTGCATGGGATAAGACAAGATGTTTGCTATGCAATGGAGGCATTAACAGCATGTGTTCAACTCCGAACAGTTTTTTGGGGATGAGAAGACAGGAGATGCTCTAAGTGAAGATATATTGCCCAATGTGCTCACTAAACAAATGATGTAAGGTTCTGCCTTTTTACTTTGACTTTGAACTATGTGCAAAGCTTGAAACCAAGAATCAGAGGACTGGTCAACTGAAACCCTTCAACTCCAAGGAACTTGATTCAAGGTGTTGTTCTGAGCATCTCACATTCCCAATGTCTTGATAATTACTATCAGAAGAAGAAGTTTTCCTCAATAGATCCAAACTTAGGATCACCACACAGTCAGAATAGAGAATCAAAGGTTAATACAAACTTAGGGAAAGAAAGTCAATTAAAAGCCTCTGTCCATGGACTGTAATAGAAACGTCCATTTCCTTTTCTCTTCTTTGGAATCTGTGTCCTTAAAATGGCTTCTTACTGGTTTGGAAACCCATCTAGTGGGCATGTGAGTGTTCAATGTGCTTGTGATGCTGCGATATTCATCTTCATTGCCTTAACAATTGATCAGCTAAGCCAAAGCAGTGGTCTGACTTCTGACCCCCTTGGTTCACTGACATTCCCAGTCAAGCCCTGAGCTGGATCTTCCCACTGTTGAATGAGGAAATCTAACATGCAATGCTCCTGTGAAGATCTGAGGCCTACAGAAAAGACCCTGTCACCAGCTTCCCTTCTTCTGATTTAGAACAATTCAAAGGGACCTGTGGGGCAATGATCAGGGTCAAACAGATATGAACCAAATTCTAAGTTTATGGACTGATGCAGAAAATGAGCTCTTGATAAGTGCTGGGACCACATCCACACTCACAACGCTTCTGGGAGGCCAGAAGTGTGACCTTATGCTTTGGAACTCTCAATGAGTCCAACAGGTGAACCTTGAGCCTCAGTTGACCCAAGCCAGCAGCCACACCAAACTGTTGCATTGATAAGAAACAGCATCCCAAACAGTCCAGGAGGGATAGGATAGGAACTAGCTGTCCTCTAAGAGTGAAAAAAGGCTTGACCAGAGCTAAACTCCAGTGTGATCTGAATCAGATCTCCCTCCAGGAAGAGAGGTGGATTGTGGATTTGGCATTTGTGGAACTCACACTGGGCGAGCAGACTCCAGGTTTTCAGAACCATTCAGCAGCCAGTATAAAATAACAGAGATGTGAATTAATGTCACCAAGTTTGCACCCCATTCACATCTGCAGGCAGAATTCCCTCTGTAAGGAATTGGAAGTTTATCCTCATGATCAGTTGTTCAGGTATGCAACTTATATTAAGGAAGTATTCTGCCATTCAAAAAATTTGTATTGAGTGCCTACTATGTGCTAGATACTACCCTAGGCATGAGCAAGACAATAATGAGCAAAACAGATCCTCTACCCTCGTGGATTATAAATTAATTATGTCAGTATGAATCCAGTTACTGTATCAACACATTAAAAGCTATGAAAAGCACTCAATGTGCAGAAATCCTTTCAATTTGGGTCCCTGGAGAAGGGCCTTCTCTGATCACACATCTAATGCATCTCTCCTCTCTGCTCATCCCAACCTCTTTGAACAGCCTTCTTTTCCTTCTCTATTTTTTCATTGCTGCTGGTTACATAGAGGCTGTTTCTCATCAGACAAGGGCAAGGATTGTCCTCCTAATTACAGTGAAACAGTCTTTTGCCTCCGCTGATTGTGGGCTGGGAGCTTTCCATTTCATTTTAACCTGACTATATACCAGCATCTACTTACAGAAGAACTGAAAAAATGTCTTTGCCCTGTAGCAGGGCACAAATGGAGAGACTGAGATGGAGAGATATCATAAGACTTATTGTATAAAGGCCTTGGAGTTAGTCATTGGTACCAAATTCCAGAAAAATTTGGACTGGAGCTCTAACCCAGCTGGAGCACATGAAGAGTTGGCAAGAAATTTCGAGCTTCTCTGGGGAAGCAAAGATACATGGATCAGTTTTAGAGACTGGGTTGTCTCCCAAACAGTAATCAGATTCCTGTCTTGCATCCCACAATCCCACAGGTGTAAACCACATGAACAAATATGTGCTTGGGGGTGAGGGTAGAGGTGGTGGGGAGGTGATGACAGTTCTGAATTCATAATGCATCATCTCAGGTGGCAGCTGTGCATCTGTTACATATTTTGAAACCTCCCTCCCATGCCAGTACAGCTATTTCAGCAGATAATATCTAGGATGGACTAAGGAAAAGACATATGTTACCCAATGTCCTGAAATGGCTCAAGAAGATGGATAAGGGGAAGGCATTGGGGTTGAAACATGCATTTTACCTCCTGACTTTCAAAATCACTTGGATGGCAGCTGTGATTCAGTCTTGGAAACTGGACTTAATTAGTGGGAACCAGCCCTCTATGTGGGAGCTCTCGGACAGGCACTTTGGGTCCCTGCTTCCCTAAGCTGCCCCAGAGGACAGAGATTTGAACAGTTACAGTCCATAGGGCTCCTACAAAGTATTTCCAGCCCATATGTGGTTAACAGCGATAATCCCAACACGTTTTGCAGGAAGAAAAATTGCAAGGGAACAGCCACTCAAGCATTTGCTGAGTTTTAGTAGGAGGTGTGAAAAATATGTAACTCTACTCAGGGTCATCCCTGCTGGCCTTGCTGCTAGCCACAGCGTGTGGGAAGGAGGGTGGAGGCAGCGCCAAGCTAACATTCATCTTTCTGTGGCCCCATTAATCTCTCCTCTTCCTGAAAACGAACTTATCTTGCAATTGGTTTAAAATCCTCCCAGGCCTGCAAACGGGGCAGCTGCTAGCACTGATGGGCCTCTGTGCTAATTGGAAAAAGACGGCTCTTCTGGGTGGGAGACTTGCAAAGCGATGGTCTCTCTGGGCAGACCAATTAATGAGAGGAGGCTTCCTTTGGGGAGACTCAGGTCTATGCCAGGGTTCACTGCTCAGCAGTAGAGGGACAACGGTGTAGCTGAGGTTCCCAGATGCTCTCTCACCTACACCTCACTGTACCCAGTGGCCATGGTGACAAAGCATCCTCTGAGGCTCACAGAACTGGCATTAACCAATTTCCATAGTGAGATGCACTTTCTTCTAGCCAAGTCCTCTCACCGATGCTGCATTTTAACTCTCTGCATGTAACAGACTCCATACACTGAGAATTCCCTTAGGACACTGGCAAACATCAAAATGGAACACATGAACAAACGGAAACAAAACTGACTTCAGTTGTGCTGTCCTATTCAATGAGGTCAACACTGGCTCTATAGATACTAATTTTACACACACACACTTGCCTGGGTACTTTCTCCCATGACATGCATCCCCAACACCTTCTTTCTACCTGTGGAGTGGTCTGTGGGTTTAGTTTCATATTTTTCCTGATAGTTGGGACAATTTTCTGTCTTGTATTTCTTTGACACTAGTTTGAGATTGTTATTTTTTTATCTTCATAAGCCATTTCATTTCATTTTTTTCGTTTTTGCCTTTCAGTATTTTTGCTTCCTTAAGCGTTCACATATTCTTAATAATGGTTGTAATGCCAATCACGGCAGAACCTGTTGGGCAGTGCCCACATGCCCTGTGCTATTCTGTGTGCTTTCTGTTGATAAAGCATTTTAATTATCCCAGAGGCGTTAAGAGTTTGGCATTCTTGCTGTTCTTATTTAAAGATGTGCTAACTGAGCTTTTAAAAAGTTAAATAACTTTCACTAGGATTGGCCTTAACTGACTTTGTAAATATCCCTGTATACATGAATATGTAACAATGATTCCCTCCAATATGTAAGACTATGTCGAACAAATTAAAAAAAAAAGGCATAACACTTTTAAAAAAAAGTTAAGTAACCAATGGAACCATGGTTTGAGCCTGAACAGTCAAGTTCTATGGCTAACATGCTTAATCACTATGCTATATTGTCTCCTCTAACCATTCATAATACACCCATCCCCTTTTCCTTCTCTCCACCTACTAGTTCATCCTATGAACATTGCACTGAGTAAGCTACAGATGCTTCAAGATGTATTTAAAATACTGGATGAACAAAGCCACAGGCCATCAGATTTTATAAAGTTTTGCAGTAGACTTTATGTCTATCTTAGATGTCTATCTTGAAAATTATTCCTTTCCAACTGGTTCTGTTAAAAGGACAAGCCTAGGTGCTGTATGCATAGCACGTTGCTACCTACTGGCCACAGATGATCAGAACAGTGTGACCTACGAACTACAATGCAATGGATATGAAACCTCTAGGTTTTAACTCTTCTAGGGAATCTGGACTGGATAACTAGTAGAGGAAGGCCTTGACCATGAAGAGAAAAAGCTGGAGTTGGCACTTGAGTAGATACACAAGATGAGGAGGCTCTGACTCAGCAAAGAGTCTGGCATGGCGCTCGCCATGGAAGTCTGTTGACCAAAAGGACCTGCCTTGCTGCTGGGGAGAGATCCTCTGGGCTGAGATAATGAGACGTGTAGTTGTTAGATATAAGCCAAAGTATTAGAAATAACTCCTGTGAGCCATGAAGAACTAGCAGTCCTACTCTGTCACTACTAAGGTGGGAAAGGGTTCTGATAAGGGAGGATCTTGAGGGCCACATAAAGATGCCTACATACTGTGCAGGAGGCTGGTGCCGTCAAACAGTTCTCACAGAGTGGCTGGATACACAAAGTAGGTGAAGCAAAAAGTTGTTCTGTTATAAGCAAGGGTCAAGGCTGTGATGTCTTCTTTCCCCCTTCCCTAAAAGGTGGTTGCTATCCATTGGACTTGTGTTACTGGAAGGTTCTGCTTGGAGAGTTTTTGGTCAGAAGAGCATAGGTTAACAGGGATGTTTTCACTAAAGACTGTTAGGCTCAGAGGTCCTGGGGCCCAGGCTGCGGACAAGGTAACATCTAAGGGCTCCTGCCATGGCCCAGAGGTGAGGGGCTGAGAATAGAGGAAGGGCAGGAAAAGGGCAAAGCTGCAGGCTACTTTGAAGGGTAGACTGGTGGCCAAGTTTGTTATCTGAATCTAGTTACTTTCAGAGGCTCATGTGATCTTCTGGTCTTTATCATGGGTAGCCATGATAAAGGCATGGGTAGCCTTAACCTTTATTAAGCATGTGAGTCATTCAATCTCAAATAATGCTCTCTAAGGTCATTCTCAGTCTTAGTTTGATTCACAGAGTTTCCACACTGGAAATTGATGTCTAGTGTTTATTGAAGTGCTGCATTGAATTGAAATAATTATAGTGAATTAATTGGTTACTTTAGAATTATCATACACTAAAATCAAAATGTTACTAGATATTAGGAAAGAAGCCCCATTCTTCTATTACAAGAAATTTTAGACTTATTTAAGTAAAGGAATGGATTTTAAAAATACAACTATATTTCCTCTATCTCATTTCTAGAGTTAGACATGAGTTACATGAATTCTGGAATTCTAGAATCATAGCACACTATTGTCGATAATCATGGAAATGCTATTTAAATTCCTTCAGTGTCAGTTTCTAAAATAGAATAAAACCCACTTCCTAGGATGAGTCTGTAGATCAGAGAATAAACATGGGTTTGGCAGCAAGTTCAGTGTCATGTATACAGTAGGCACAGAATGTATGTCCAATTAAATAAATGAATGCAAGTTACTTTACCTCTTACCTTAGTTTTCTTATCTGAAGATGTCTATAATTATACATCTCTGGCAGTTTTTTATTGGTGCATTACAGTTTACATATTGAAGGGCTTTGCTGCTGCACTTTCGTACATGCACACTTCATATATTGCTGTTTACCCTCCCCACCTTCTTTCGAGCGACCAAATGAAACAACACACATATGGGTGCTTGCCCTGATGTGAAATGGAATAAGTGGTTTGGAATGGATAGGACCTGAAGTGTAAGAAAAGGGGCAAAACCTAAATCTGAGAAGTAGTTCGAAGGAGCATTTCCCACCACTCTGGAAATTTAATAAACAAAACCAGAACCCAATTTTATAGAACAGTCAATGAATAGGAGATCTCAGTGACTAACAACAAAGAAGTGAGGATCTGTGGGGTTTGGGGCTTTCAGGGTCACTGAAGCTCTGGCACCAATCCATCCAGGTGCTCGAACAACTAAATCAATAGACATGATCCCCCTCATGCGCAGCTGAATTCTCCCCCCACATCCTTTCTCCCCCCCCATGAGTTTGTCCATTGGAACAACACAGACTTTGTGTAATTTGTTTCCACAGTAAATATTATTTTAGTGCTGCCTACCAAAGGAAATTTAAGAGGGATTCATTCCAATATCCGATCTTAATATTTCTCCTTTTCTTTAATGAGCCTATTAGTCATTTTATTTGTAGGTTCATTTACTTATTTTGATTGGCATGGTGTAGTTAGAGTTTGAATTTTTTCATTATGTCCTTGAAGTTGTCCTACAATAAGATATCATAGGAAGAAACCATTGAAATAAAACTGTGGGTGAATATGAAAATGGGGAGAGGATGCAATAAATGGTAGTCAATGGTTTAAAGTTTATGAAAGTATAAGTCATAAATCATTATGTTAGTATTGTTATTTGTCAATAGCTACAGTTTTATATTTGGTCATCATACTACAACATCATTTTGCATACCTATCCTGAAATCATCTTTCTATTTTAGAGAATATTTTTGTGTATAACATCATAGAGTTTATAGCTACTACAGTAGCTATGAACACAGAAACAAGGAAATTCAAAGCAAGGAAAGAGGACTGGTAAATCAGTATGATACAATGAAAATCGATAATGCATCAGACTTATTGTCTGATCTCAACTGAATCATTGAAATAATGAGTTGGTTAAATGTCTGTGGGTTGTACTTAACAAACTTTAGACATGAGAACATGAGGAAGGCCCAGTAGCTGCAGTCCAACCAAGTAGACACCAGGCATAGTGATCAAGGACATCATCTTGTCTGGTCTCAGAGCTGTGATAGATAAAGTTGCTGCCATCCATGGGTGGCTATTTAAATTTAAATTCATTAGCAATAAATAACATTAAAAATGTTCCACATACAAGCCGTATTAGGCATCTACTATAAGCAGAGAGTGGAGTGGGATGCTAGACACAGCAAAAGGGTTTTTGCCTTTTTGTGGTTGCTTTTGTCTTTTTAACTATGAGAGGTAGTTTGATCATGAAAAGACCACTGGTGGACATATGTGGGCAATACCTGGATTTGATTACTGGCTCTATCACTTACCATCTAAGTGCACTTGACTTATTCAGGTTACACCCTTTGAGCCTCGGTTTGCTCATCAGTACAGTGCTAGTGAGGATTATACCTAGCTGACCGGCTGATGCATGCAGATGATTGGTGATGATGGCAGTGATGGAGACAGAGGAAAGGATCCTGTCTTCAAAAACTTTTAGTGTGACTATTACAGCATTTGGTCATCTCCCATGAAATCAGTGTGTTTTCAATAGTGCCATTCCTGTAGAAAACCTCCCCTTTTCAACACCTTCCTACCACCTCTGTAACAAATGTCATCCCTCCGTGACACAAAACGCTTGGCCAACTCTCGGCACTTAGGCCATTGCCCCACTTTTCCCCATTTGTCAGGAAGTATGTGAAGACTTATTAAATAACTTCTAAGATCTGAAGGTACTGAAGCCCATGAGTTAAAAGCTGTACGGACTTAAGCCAAAGTACATTAGATTTGGGAAGGAATTTTAAATGACAGAGCCCAGTCTCCAGCTGGAACTTCAAGAACCTGTGAGCAGACGCTGGGAATAATTTGGGGGCATGAGCAAAGCTGCTCCTCCTGAGACTACCTCTGATCACATCTTCTCTCTCTCTCTCTCTCTCTTTTATTTCTTTCAGACAAGATACTGCTTAAAATCTCCCTTGCTGTTAGAGAGCCAAAGCAGCCGCTCCTTCAGAGACCAGCACACCTGCACTGGTTCTGTTTTTTCTGTCACACCAACCATTTTGCAACATCTGGATAAGTAGCTACAGCACAGCGTCTTTTCCTGTCTTGGGGCTCAGCCTCCCATGGACCACAGGGTTAAGTGTTTTGCTTCATTCCATGGCCCACTCTGCTGTCTCTTCCATCAGTGCTGTCATTTTTCCCGCCAGAGGGCCAGTGACCAGTCTGGACAACAGGTCTGCTATAAGCGAGACTTTGCCTGGGGTATAGGTGACTCATAAATCATATCTTTATAACAGTAATAACATTCCCTGTCGTCTAGCAGGTGCGTTGCCTAGTGGTTTGTGATCTGTCTGGACAGTCGGGCTTCTGCCAAATGCATATTTGTGGAACTCTCGTAGTGCACATATCACTGCCAATACTTTTTTTACTTGCTTGCTCAAGCAGACATTTTCTTTTTTTATTCTAGCCAAAGCTAGCATCAGAGAAGTGCAAGCAATGACTGGATAATCCAGTTGCTTGCTGAGAATCACATTATAGTTCTCCATAGCCTTGTACATCATCAGACAATTATTTCAGTAGTGCCAAAGAATTTTCAAAGGCAGGGGAAAGCAAGTCATGTTTGTAAGCACGTGCAATGTGCCAGAGCACTGCGCTAGTTGTCCCACCCATCACATTTTATATCATCCTCCCAACAACCTCACTAGGTAGGTACTGTCTTTACCTCTGCTTCAGGGGAGGAAACTGAAGCTATAAGAATGTTAGGAGCAATGGGGCTGGAGAGGTGGCTCAGTGGTTTCGGCGCTTGCCTGGCAAGCACGAGGACCCGGGTTCAAACCCCAGCACCACATACACAACTAAGTGTAAGAGCAACTAAGGCCATGTGAAAAACTAAATAAAGTTATTTCTCTCTTTCTGTCTCTCTCACTGTCCCTTTCTCTTTAAAAAAAATAAAAATAAAAATAAAAAAATTTTAGGAGCCTGAACTGGTGACAGGCACAGTGATAAA
Organism: Aplodontia rufa; assembly: GCA_004027875.1. Lineage (NCBI taxonomy): Eukaryota > Metazoa > Chordata > Mammalia > Rodentia > Aplodontiidae > Aplodontia > Aplodontia rufa. The sequence goes on from PVKS010000295.1 coordinate 174,606, forward strand.
GGACATTAACTCATTTAGACAATAGAGTTGTCCAATAAGATAAATACCAGTTACATGTATTTGAATTTTAATTAAATAAAATTTAAAATTCTATTAATCAATCACACTAGCAACATTCCAATTTCTCATTGGTTCTTTATGGCCAATGACTATTGTCTGAGATTATGCAGAAGCTGGACATTGTCATCATCACTGAAGTCCTGTTGATCAGTGCTGCCCTAGAATCGTACTTACAAGGTGGCTGCAGATAATTATGACACCATTACTGTGGAAGAAAAAATGGAAACCTTGACTGGCTATGTAACTTGCAGAGTGAAGGTAACAGAGCTAGTGAAGCAGATCCAGGCCCAAATCCAGCTCCTGAAGCCTTGCTCTTAACTGCAACCTATTCTGTACGTTCAGTGACTTACCCGAGATCCCTCACTGGCAACTGATGGCTCCTAGGCAGAGATCTATTTGGGAAATCAGGAATAGCTTTTTATAGTCTCTCAGTAGATCTTTTCTAACAAGCCTTATATCCAAGGCTAGGCATACAATCCATTTTCCTTTTTTTCTTGATCCGGTTTCACTCATGACCTCCACTGGTTATGTGCATGAACTTCTTTAAGGCTCTCTTACCTCTGTGGAGCCCATTTCCCATTCACTCTCACTGTATCATCCTATTGCATGGCCTTGTGCTTGGTTTCCCCAATTGTCCTTGGTTTCCCCTCCCCCAAAAAGCACAAAGTCTTTATTACTTACTTTGAACGATCTTGGAGGCTGACTCAATCCCAAATAGTAGTCTGAGTCTGAGACTCTGGCAAGTCCCTGGGGAGCATGAAGAATGCAGACCAGAATGGTTTTTCACGTGCTAGTGTGCAAAACTCTTTTGCTGGCTCAGAACCTAAGACTTCCTCTGTGGCCCAGAAGAGGAGATGTAGCAGGTGACCAGTTTTCTCCTCTAATCCCAACCTTGGGCCTCTGATCCTTTTCTCAGCACATTGAATGGAACCAGAAACTCCAAGAACTCACCATCATATAAGAATTTCTCTGCTACTTCTTGGAGTTACAGAGGATGCGCAGCAGGAGCAATGCAGTTTGTGGAGCAGACCTAATCTGTCATTGCTCTTATACTAGGCAGATTGGGGAAAATAACCACTTCTTTAGCCTTGTTTTCCCCTAATCTCCAAACCTAACATTTGTGGCTCCATTTGTGCATTTCAATATTCACCAGGGTTCTGTGACCCACTCTCTTTTCTTCTCACTTGATCCACTCTCCCTTGTCCATCTCATCCACACATATCTATAGCTGAATTATAACTGCTGTGCTTTATACACCCACAGGAAGCTTCAGAGGTCTTTCAACATAACAACCTAACAAATGAACCTGTTCTCCATAAAATATACTTATTTTTCAATATTCTGAATTTCAAATGCCTACTCCACCACCCAACTCAGTGATATAGTTCTGAAACTTGCGAGTCACTCGAGAGTCCTTCTTTTTCTTCTCCAAACCTCCTCCTTTGTCCTGTTGGTTAGAAAATTTCACTTGTGTCCCTCCTTCCCACCTCCAAGGGCTCACCATTTCTATCCATTTAAATATAATAAATTTGGTCTCAGCATTCTCTAATTCTCCCCTTCTCAAAGAAACTTCTTTTAAAATTATAACTTTATTAATAATAGTAAAATAATAGCAAAAGTAATCACAACCATTTATTTTTCCACGTTGGGTGTGTTTTCTGTTTATTATCTTTAATACTCACAACAGCCCTGCCATGTATTTATTGTTTTACCCATTTTACAGAGGTAGAAACCAAGACTTAGAGAGGCTAAGCGAATGTGCAAGTCCACCAAGCTAATAAGTAGCAGACAGGATCTGAGCTCCCTCTAGCATCAGATCCTTTTGTGTTCTAAAATCCTTCTTGTCGTGCCACTTGTCCCTCTCTTAATGCCTTCAAACATGGTGTACATAGGCCTTGACAATCCACATACGGCTCCCTCTCAACTCCATCTCCTGCTACATGCACTCTCTGTATAAATTCATTCAGAACTATTGTCAGTTTCAGGATCTCTCTCTGACCTTTAGAATCTTCCTCTTTGGTGAATGTTCTTCTTTGCTTGGAAAAGTTCTTTTCTCCATGGATCACACTACCATGGATCCAAACACTCAATTCAAATATTCAAAAGTTGTCATCACTTTAAAGCCTGCCTGGCCTTTCAAATCTGTTGCTTCCACTTCCCACAGAGCTGACCACTGTCTAGTATTTAATTACCTCACGTTTGCATTGTCTCTCCTCTCTCCCATACAGCAGGAATTTATTTTTCCCTCCCTATATTTCTCTTGAACTTCACACAATTGTGCCTAGAACAGTTTTTGCTCAAAAAATGATGATGATGTTCATGGAAATTTTCATGATGATGAAGATAAAATTGATGGTAATATAGCCAAAAACAAGGAACTTGCCCCAGGACTCAATCTTTGTCTTTCCATAAACTCTTCCTAAGTCATCCTATCCTATTTCATGGTTTTTATACTGACTTTATATTGATAGCTCCATTTTTTTTTGTCTACAGGTCTGCCTTCTCTCTTGATCTTCAAATGACCATATCCCACAATTTCTTTAATTCTTTCATTAGCAAATCTAACATGCACAGTGGTTTAGTCCTCTTTTTCACAGCTATGAAAATTCAGTCATTTGATCTTGGAAAATGATGCCAAAAACACACATTGGAGAAAAAACAGGCTTTTAAACAAATGATGCTGGGAGAATTAGATATCCACACGTAGAAGAATGAGACTAGATTCCTATCTCTTGCCCTGCACAGAATCAACTCAAAGTGAATCAACAACCTAAAAATCAGACCATTAAACTCTACAACTGCTGGAGGAAAACAATGGATCAACACTTCAACATATGGGCACAGGTACCAGCTTCCTCAACAAGACCCTAAATAAGGCCAGGAAATAAAACCAAGAATTAATAAATGGCATACAATCAAATCAAAAGGTTTCTGTACAGCAAAAGAAACAACTAAAAACATGAAAAGAAAGCCTACCCAATGAGAGAAAATCTTTGCCAGCTACTCTTCTGCCTAAGGATTAATGTCCAGAACGTGTAAAAAACTCAAACAACAACAAAAAAGAAACAATCAATGAATGTGCAAATAAATTATTTCGACACTTCCAAATAGAAGAAATGCAAAAGGCCAACTAACATATGATGAAATGTTCAGCATCTTCAGCAATCAGATGAATGTAGGTCAAAATTATGTCAAGATTTCACTTCATTCCAGTTAGAATGGCAATTATTAAGAAAAAAATGCTGGACAGGATGTGGGGAAAAAAGGAATATTCATCCACTTTTCTTGTGATTGTAAATTAGACAACTCCTGTGGAGAACAGTATGGAGGTTCTTCTGAAGACTTGGAATGAAACCACCATAGGACCCAGCTACACCACTCCTTAGTACTTATGCAAAAGAATAAAAATCAGTATACTATAGTGATACATGCATACTCTTGTTTATAGTAGCACAATTCACAATAGTCAAATTATAGAAATAGCCTAGGTGTTTGTCATTAGATGAATGAAAAAAGAAAATATGATATATATACACAATGGAATTTTACGGAGCCATAAAGAAGAACATATTATGCAGTTTTCAGGAAAGTGGATGAAACTGGAGAATATCATCCTAAGTGAGGTAAGCCAGTCCTACATAGTCAAAAGTTGTATACTTTCTCTTACGTGGGAAAGCTAGAGAGAAAAAAAGGTGGGAAAAAAGTAGCGAGAAACTTCATGAAATTGGAAGTGAAACCAGAACAGAGAAAGAGGATGGGGGAGGGAGGTGGAAAAGGGAAGCAAAGGGAAATGAAATAGAGCAGTGTATGCTACTTGCATATATGAATATAGCCCAATGGATTCCACTAGTATGGATAATTATAATGCACTAATACATTTTTAATAAAAATAAAAGATAACAGGCTTCTAACTGATCTGTTCCCATTCTTTTTACTCTACCATCCACTCTCCACTTAGCAGCCAGAATGAAGTATAATAACAAAATCAGATCATATCAATGCTCTTGCTTAAAAATCTCCCCAAGGCATCTCATCACACTTGAAACTACCAGAATCTACAAGACCTCGCTATCTACTTCCCTGCCCCGACCTCCACTTCTGTCTCCTTCCACCAGGCTCTAGTCACAATGACCATCCTCTTAGCACTCTACTGGATCAGCCTGCTTCTGCTTCAGGCCCTAGCACTTGCTAATCCTTGACCTAGAATTCTTCCCCCAGATGACTGCATGGCCACTACCTCCTCCCTTCTGCTCAGATACCCTCTACTCCATGTGGCCTCCCTGAGCACCCTACCTAAAAGCCCCAATTTCACCATCACTCTCTTTTCCACTGGTTTTTAAGTTAGCTATCTGAAATAAGTTTTATTCACTAATTTATTCATTTGTTTTTTATTGCTGACCCCCCTGCCAACTGTAACATAAGCTCCATGAGAACATGGATCTGCCTTGTGTCTTATTTACTGCAAAGGGCACAGTGCCTACAACTATTTCTGGTGCACATAAGAGGCTCAACAAATATCTATAAAGTAGACAAGGTCTGAGGAACGAATGATTGGATGAATTAATAGGACTGTTAGCATATATTAATTTTCAATTTCAATAAAACACAGAGTGATAAGCCAGTGGTAAAGAGTTTGCAACAACATCGCCCGTAATGAACACACCCAGAATAATTTCAAAACTCATTTACTATGTGCTTCTCGGCAGGCGGGGCAGCTCACATCCTAATATTTAACCCTACCTTTTTTTATTACGTCTGAGAGGGATTTTCCACACATAGCCCTGTAAAATCTACTAATTGGTTCTGAAGTTGACTTCAGTGGCAAATTACTTGGATGATATTTCATGGTAATATTTTTGTATATGCACATATTTGAATATATGTAAGCAAATCTATATTTAGATTTTAGATGTGTGAATGCAAACATATGTAAAATCTCCACCGAACTTCTTTGTATTACCACAATAAGATCAAGGACATAGATTGGAATATAAGATTAGGCAAAAATATTTGTCTAGGATTCAGGGCAGACTCCACTCTAGACAAAAGTCCCTGAAAACATTAAGGAGATGGTGGTCAGCACGTGAAGCAGTGCCCTTCCTGTTAAAAGGAAAAGTCTACTGAAGCCTTTACATTTACCTGCTCCCTTCCCCGTAGCTCTGAAGTACAATAGTGAATGTAAGCTACAATAAAAAGGTCATTTTCTTCTTTCAACAACAGTAACACAAGTGGCTACATTTCCTGATTCTGGATTAAGTTCAAGATTTCAAATACAACTGGACTCGTTTCTGATTAGAAAGTTTGATATTTATCATAGACTTCCCTGTCTTCCATAACCAGTGTGAGAGAGATTGCAAAACAGTAAACTGAAAGGGACCATTCTTTTATTTAACAATTAACCCCATCTGGGTAAATAATACGGCACGGTGCACTTGAGCCACTGCTGTCAGGCTCCGAGTTCAGAACTCAACACGGCTTCAAAGCGGCACCCATGAAACGATGACAAGATGCTGCAGAAATGGCTTTTTATGTGGAATATAATGCGCATCTAGGATTACATTGTACAGTAACGAAGAGAAGAGGGTTGAGAAGGTGGAGAGGACAGAGTGTCTGGAAGTACTTACCTGAGGGAAACACAATCTTGGCTTAGTTCAGGCCCTTAGGCCTAGAAGCACAGTATATGGTCTAAAAACTTGAATATTCGAAAACAGTTTCAGCAAGGGTTGTAAGGTTTCCATCACAGGCAAATAAAAACAAAATTCCCTGGCAGTCACCAGAGCAGCCAAGAGCTGAGATGCTTCTGAAAACCTGAGCTTCCTTGCCTCTTTTATCAGATAATTTCATTATACAAAGGGGCATATGTCTTTTAAAAGTATCAAACAGCGCATTAGAACCGTGAAAGCCCGTCAGTCAACAAATCCTTTTGATAAAGATCGATCGCTGCCTGAATAAGAGGAAAACATAGTCCAGGTCAATCTGTCAGCAAACGCATTCAAAAATCTATACTCTGAATTGAGACAAGGAACTCTAATAAACCGGGATTACTTTTCAAGAAAATATTTGGGTATCCCTACAAGCCCGGCCCCACACCTGACTGCATTCAGCATCTCCAGGAAGAATAAGCCAAGTGCATGCAGAGGTGTGCGGGCATCTTTGGTTACTTCTGAGAAGCAGGCCTCACCTGATTTCCACCCACCTATATCACGTTTAGTAAATGGCACAGGGATGGAGGCTAGTAGGGGAACCAGCTTGAGAACGGGCCAGCTCCAATTTCGCAAGTGGATTTTCTATTGTAATACAGGTAGTCTGAGGACCACATGAGAAATGCAGGACCTGGCATCTGCTTCAACAGCAAGCTGTTTGCAAACCCCCAACCCCCGGAACAAAAAGGACTTGTGCATCCAATTCCTGTCAGTTACAAATGTCTCTAGAGAGATTCATAAGGAAAATAAAACGTAGGGAAATGAATTTGGATGATCTTTATGACCTAGGAAAAAATAACAATTTTTGTCAGTTATTTGAGGTACTGGCTCTATTTCCCCGGGAACACGAATGGGTTGAGATACTAATACCTAATTGGACGCCTACTGTGTGGGCTTTTAGCTTGCAACCATTATCTCATTAAATACTGGGCCAACACTGCAAGGCAAGTATCATTACCTCCAGGTACAAATGACATGGTAGTGGTTGGGAGCAGGGTTTCTTACTCAGGATATTTAGGTAGTATCAATGGTGGCACTTGAACTCATTGTGTCTGACATGTTGGGTCTCTCCACCAGAGTGATGGCTAGTCTGAGGCTTTCCCCTAAACTTCATGGTCTAGGGCTACCCACCCATCACACCTACCAATGCCCTTCTCAATGGTTGGGCTGACCTTTGGGTCATTTTGCCAAATGGTAAAATGTGCTAGCTCAAGGTATCACCCAGGTAAGGAAGGACTGGGGGGAGAAGAGAGGTCTATTTGAGATATATAGGTGAGAAAATTATAGACCTAAGCCAGGCATCAGTTCAGAAGCAGAGGAGCAGAATATTGTCCATGCAGGTAGCCAGAGGGGTCTGCTAAGTGATGCATGGCCAGAAACCAATGGTGAGGAGAAGGGTGGGAGGCAGAGACTGTGCTGGAGTCAAATAGATTAAGCACTCTAGTTAGCCATCCAGCCTTCACCTGCCTTTACTAACTGGGAAAGAAATGACCTAGACTTTGAAATGCCACCCCAAAAAAATGGCTTCAAAAAGAACTCTTCCTCAAATGCAACTGTGGGACTTTGGCAAAGTAATGTACCCCACAGAGCGCTAAGTTCAACATCTGTAAATTCAGGATAATGGCACCACCTGATGGAAGAAAAGTGAAGATCAAAGGAAACACCCAGCCAAGTGCCATAATATGGTAAGTCCTCAGAAATCTTAGGTGTCTCCATTTCTCATTTTATCCTCTTGACAAGAACCAGTTCCACAGTGACATCAACACCGAGGCCTAGGATATGCAGTAAGTATGATCAGTTGGATTGAAGAATTTGGCCACAAGGTGTGATGCAACCAGTGGAGGCGGTTCTGAGCAGCAGCCTCTTGAGCAAATAGCCACCCTCCTGCTCCGGCGAAGCTCCGGGTTTCATTACTTGGGAACATATTTGGGACAACCAGGACTGACTGTCTCTCCACCACCAATTCGTGCAATAGCATGGAGAATGGCTCTGGCGTTCATCTTGGGCAGAAGCTTCCTGTACTGTCTGCCTGGGCTCAACCTTAAACACAGCAGTCACCTGCTGCCTTCTCATCCCAAATGACAGCCACTGTTCTTGCTTCCCACCCACTAGCCCCTCTTCCAGATCATCTTTCCTTGGTGTCAGCCTGGTTTTCCAATTGGCTTTTAAATGTCATGGTCCATATTTAAGTGTATGGCTTGAGCTCATGAACTTAAGAATAAAGAATGAAGGGTGAGGTGGAAGGGTGAGCATGTGAAAGCAGAGAAGAGAGCCTCACCTTGCAAAGGAAAATGTCATCATTTAACCATTTTTCTTTTTGTTTTGTAGAAAGGTGACTGAATTTGGCAATCTGGCTCTCCCCTTCACCTTATGTGGCCATCGTAAATCAGAGACATCCGTTTCCTATTAGTAAAATATGGAGGTTTGAGAGATCATCAAATCTTCTATCCAAGCATTCTGTGAATCTATTTTTCTGTTTCACAAGGTCATTGTTCATCCCTACAGGGGATGAAGAAAGCAAAACTCAGGCTTGGGAGGGTGCGTAAGAGGTAGCACTAGACTTGGAGCCCTGGGCTCAACACCAAGGTCTGTCACTAACCAGGTATGTCCATAAGTGAGGTACTTCCCATTTCTGAACTCCTCCTCTCCCCAACTATACAAAAGGAAAATTGTTATCAGGTAATTATTAAGGATTATTGAAACCCCAATATTCTGCAGTGGATTCAATAAATCCTCATTCTAAGGCATACCCATATTTTAGACCCTTTGCCAGTTGTAGAAAAACCTTTTCAGTCAAAGACATAAACTTCAACATGGATGGGTTTCCTGAAGCTGCTTAGCATTCCTAATAGACAACACAGGACACTCTTGGCATGTGTGCATATAAATTCTCTGGGGACTGTTAGTGTGAGCTGTCGCTGCATATTGTGGGGTTTTTTTGTTTGTTTGTTTTTGGAGTTAAAGTTTTTATACTATGTTACTATGAAGGTCCTGTCTCTCCCTCTGGTTTGCCTGTTGCATACTAAAGCATAGGTAATCTCTATCTGACCCTAGGTTCTTCTTCCATGAATTTTCTAAATTCTGATATGTAACAGGTACTGATCTGGGATCCAGTTCTCTTATATTCAAATTCTCATCCAAATGTCTATGTAGATCTGATGTCTGTATCTCCACTCCTCCTCCTACCATAAGCATATGTTCACTCTTAATTTTACCAGGTTCTACAGTATTTTATCAAGTAAAAGAGAAATTTTAAATCCACAAAAAAATGATAGGAAATTCCAAGTTTTGTCTTATTGGAGAATGTTTCCTCAGGGTTCTTTTAAGGAACAAAACAAGATAATGTGTGGGAAAGAGTTTAGGGAGAGACAAGTAAAGAAGTTGTGATGTTGCATGAATACCCCATAAGTCAGTCACCATTACTATATTTTAAAGGATAATTTTACCGTAGGTACGTTCTTTCCTCTCAAAAGCTCAATTCTGAACTGGGAAACATGGAAATTCTTGTTGACTATAAAATTATGAAATGATTGATAAAGGAATAGGCATATTCCTTTATGGCAGTTTGGAAATTAGGTGTGCAATAAGATTTAGAAACATGAGCCTATTTAGGGTTAGTGGGGCAGATTTCTGAAAACTGTGTTTGTCCTTATTTGGTACCACCACCTCAGTGACTATGGCAATGTGAACTACATCTGATGTTAAGTTTTCTGGCCTCAGATGAGTCACTTAAACCTCATGTTCCTCAGGTCTAAACTGATGGGCTCAAACAAATGTCACTTAGGCCCCATTCCTGTGCACATCTACAGAAGCCATGGATTGAGTAGCTGCCTAGTTTATGGGAGGGGTGTATCTTTGAAGTGGGACAGAGATGAATGTGAATTTCTGCATTGCCACTAACAACAGGCAGGCGTGGGGAAAGTTGCTTTCTGTCCCTAATCTGTTTTCACATCTTCAAAGTAGGAGTAAACACACTTATCTTTTGAGGTTTTTCCTGAGGGTCTAACAAGTTAACCTCCGCAGGTCAAGCACACATTGAAAATGTACGGTAAACATTAGTTGTCTTCCCTTGCTCCTGTTTTGTATCTAGCGCTGGTTTTCCCCTCCTGGATGTTCTAGCAAAACTCACCACGGTATCCTGTATGGGATTCATCTGTGTGCAGCCAAGGAACAGGTAGAAGGGAAATAGGCATGTCTTTAAAATCTAATGTCCTGGGTTTCTCTAGAGTTTTGAAGATTCAAATCAGAAGTTGGGGCCTTTGGCAATGCAACAGAAGCCATTGCTCCATAAGCAGCCTGTGTTGTCCTGCCACCCTTCAACACAGCAACTTGGGGTTGAGCTAACAGCCTGATTTGTTTTACCTTTGGGTTTAGGGGTTTCAGGGAGTAAACCTGAAAGTAGAGCCCAGCAGAGTTTTAGAGAACCCCAAACTGACATGCAAATAGCTTTTATTTAGAGCATTTCACTTGGTCTCTAAACAAATATGCCTAAATTGTAGGCATAATGTCTCAGAAGAAACAGCTAAGAACTTCAGTACTTTTTTTAATTGAACAGGTAAGAATCTGCCTGACCTGTTGGCCATTTGCTTTGAACTCATGAAAAAGACAAGAACATGCAAGGGAAAATAACCTAATTTTTGAGATATTTGTCTCTGAAACAGGAACAATGTTCCTTTTAAGTATAGATCTTAGGATCTCATAAGCATGCCATATGACTGTCAATGGTGGACACAGTTGCCCATGGTCATCTTATTTCCTATTGAGTCTGGACTTTTCCTGAGAACTAGAATGAATGGCCACTTGCAGGTGAGAATGCACTTGACCGACAAAGCACAATGCAGCATTTTTCACAAACAATTTCAGCTATGTGTCTTCTAGAGTGCTTCACTTTAAGAAGAAAAAAGTTCTGACAAATTCAGCACTGCTTTAAACAAAACAGTGTGGCAGATCCAATCAGGGGTATGATGAAGTTAAAAGGCGGCAGCATTCATAAGTGTGGCTATAGGCCCCAACCAGGTGCCTCAATGCACCAGACAGAAATTCAATGATCTTTTTTCATTTTTTGAGGTTGATATGTTTCTAGTAATTTTTTTCTCTGCGATTCCAAGAGGAAATACTTATAATTATTGACTCTCCATGTAATGATTATCACGTTTTTTATTTCAGAGCAAACACCCCTGGAAACGCATTCCTTGTGGTAACCCGAAACCCTCCATTTGGGCAAGATTCTGATTGATTTTAGCAGAACAAAGGAACAATTGCATCTTATTTGAAACCCAGATGAGGTGCTCCCCATTTTGTTTTAAATTAGGAATGATAATGGTTGGGTGGTCAATACTTCAAGAGAAAAGGGGGGAAAACCCAATATTGAACAGTGCTAGTTTACAGTGGCTATTTTCTGGGCTGGAACTGGTTAACTAAGACTTGAAAAGTCATCCTTTAGTAGCCTGAACAGGGACCTGCAGTCTGCAAACACTTATTCCCATCAACACTGCTCCAAGGAGGTGCCGAAATGCAGGGTCCCTCATTCTGATCTGTGTCTGTCCTGGTATGAATTAACAGAGGGGAACAGGAAATGGATCGACACTGTTCATAAGTAAGGAGGCCAAGCAGGAGAGGGGGGAGCTTCTGCTTTCAATCAAGAGAGAGGGTGCAATCTGAGGCGTCATCAGTGCGCCTCCACCCTGGGTAAGCCCAGGCTTCTGTAGGGAGCTGGGATTCTTTATGGATGGAATTACATACTTTGTGAGTGAGAATGATTTCTTGTGGAGAATACCTGTTAGCTTACAGGGAAAATGTGGGTGGAAGGGAACAAATGGGACTGGTGAATTTGGCACTGGATCTGAGAGAGAAAGCGTTACCAACATCATTACCATATTCTTCTTAATATTATATGTTTAATATTAATATTTTTTATAAGTGATATTCTTTCAAATTTCCAGTAGGGAATTCCCATATCTCTGCCTTGCATGAAGACCTTTAGAATTTGGAAAGTTAGAAGCAATCAATTCCTTTCACTGCATCATTCCTGTTGAAGTAAGCCTGGCTAACTTTGCTTATAATACTGACACTGAGCCTTGCTTTGCTGATATCTCGAGTAGCTACTATTAAAAGCTGGAACTAATTTGCTTAATTTCAATTTACTAATCCAAAAGCTTCTCTGTTTACTTTGCTTGCAAAACAAGTCCTTGAAAACCAAACATTTAAGCCAGTTCATAGTCCAGGAAAGATTAATCTGTAGGTAATCGGTCATTTTTTTCTTTTTCTTTTTTTTTAAGAGAGAGGGATAGTGAGAAAGAATCAACTTTATTTCGTTTTTCATGTGGCGTTTGTCGCTCTGACACTTCTTTGTGTATGTGGTGCTGGGATGCGAACCCAAGTCCTTGCACATGCCACGCAAGCACCGTGACCACTGAACCACTGCTCCAACCCCAGCAATTGGTCTTAGAGAGAGGAGATGGCCCTGTCCCAGGATGGATGTGGTTGGAGAAGCTGTTGAACAGAGGCAGAGGTAGGACCCTGGAAAACTGCCAGTCTCCCAAGTGACATGTGGCTACAGGATTCTTTTTGAAATAGGTTCCTCAATTTAAAAATTCCCCACATATAAATGTGCGGAAGACATGCTCCTTTTTATTGATTACCATTTTCAGCTACATCTCAGTTTTTCTCCTTTTGTGCACAACATTGGCAGTTGCATGTATCGTAAAGAACCTGTTGAAAATGAGCAACATCTTCTGTTCAGGAGTTTGATATTTTAGCATAAGAGCAACCAAGGTGCCAGCCATCTCATTGCTATAAATTAGATATATTTGAAACTGTAGTACTTTTTGCTTAAACACTATGGTCATCTGTGAAAAAGGCCTAGTACTTTTTTTTGTTTAAAAATCATAGCACAGTAAGTTATATAGAAACAACACGTAAATGCCCAGAGTATAGAGGAGTCTGACTTTATAGAGACATTCCCCAGGCTTGGCCTAATGTCTTTCTGACACATATGGAGAACTCGACAAATCAATGATTCGTGAATGCTGCTGAATAGCACTCAGTTGCCTCAAACAAAAGCTTCATATACTCAAGAAATATCATCATGACTGAGTATCTAAGAAGCCAAAGCTCCATTTAGAGATTATTCCCATCGATTCTTTGGCAATGTTTAAGAAAAACTGATGGGCTATTTGTTTCTCAACCAATGCTCAGCCCGTTTCTAGTGCTCATTTCTATTACACAGGCCTGAGGCAGGATTCTCCATTATTCCACTATATTTTGTTTGTTTTCTTCTTTTCCCTTTTTCTTTTTTAAAGAAGAATATTTCTCTTATAGTCCAAATGAAGGGTGGTCATTTCCATTTCAAACTAACCATAACAGTATGATTAGAGAAGAATATCAGGCAACTTTCATTTTATTGGCCTAAAGATCAGTCCAATGTAAAGAGGAATTTTTGGATTCTGCGACCACGAAGCTGTGGGGGAACTCTTGAATGAAAGTCATAACCCAGTAAAGGATGAAAGGAATTTAAAGGTGAATTTGGGGACTTGGGAAATTTAATACTGTGATTTGGTATCAGATTTAAATTCTTTCCAAAGCCACTGTGAAATCAAGTTGGGGGAGGGGTTACTTACCAAAGTTGAATGTTATTAAAATTATATCTAAAAGTATTTACCAGTTTGTTTTGTTCCCTGGAATCAGCACAATTTACAAAACAGTTCTACACTTAAATTGCATTGTATTTTATTGCACTACACACTCTAATTAAATGGCTACTGTCTGGTACTGAAGGTAAGAGTGCATATAAATGTGCAAATTACAAGTTAAGCATAGACATTGTACCGCAATTTTGTAAATCTAGAGATTCAGCACAGTTTGACAAGATAAACGTCAATAAAGCTAAGAAATGAGTTCTTCTATGGTAGAGAAAACCCAGACATCCAGGAAATAAATTCTGAGATGAGTAGCTGAATGGGTGGCTTTCCCAGGGGCATTCTTCCACAGCTTGGGCAGTTCTGGAGCAGCTGGAGAACCCAGAGGCACGGAAATAAAGGCACCTGACTGGGTTGCATAGAAATACCTTCAACGAAGTGGCAGATAAAGAGTACTTACTTTCCCATTAACTAAGTAATATGGCAATGTGTTTTCCTCCAGCATGCCCAGTTGGCCATGACCACTCATACAGTAATGACAGAAGTGCTCAGTTACACTAAGAGTACAGAGAATGAAATACTGTACTGATAATCACCCTGGTTTTCCTACAGTTCATGCCACCAGGGGGCGTCCTTGGTAGATTAGCGACCCTCCAGGTGCAGAGGTATTAAGTATACTATAATGGTGTTAGAACTGCACAGGCTTCAAAGTTAAATTGAAAGCCTGTATGCCTTTCTCTTAAAATGGATATTATAGCACCAATCTCACTGGCTTATTACAAAGGATGAATAATGTAAGTGTAGAGAGTTTTTACTACAGATGTTGGTCTATACAAGCATTCAATGCCTGGCAACCTAGTATCATCATTGTAAGTTCTCATGAATGTCAGGGATTTGACCTTACTATTTTGTTGAATAATACCCCAATCAAATGGTTATCCAGTTTATGTTAAGTTGTGCTTGGAAAAGTGAAAACTAAAACAAGCAAACAAGCATGTTAATGAAATTTTCTAAATTCCTTCTTTCTTTTTAATTTTTGGCATTTACTGTGAATTCTTTCTTTTTGTAAATATTTGCTTATTTATTTATCTATAGATGTTCATACTTTCTCAAATATTTTAGCAATTCCACCTTGACTGATTCACATAATGGGGCACTTGCTGTTAAAGTCCTGGCTCACTCATTTAAAAATAAAGAGGATCAGGATTTTGTAGGAACCAATACCAAGTTTAGTAATTTTCTAAATAAGAAATATCTGACCTGGAGATTCAAATTATTTTCTTTCACTTTTAGTTTTCCTGCTGAAATTTTTGGCTTTCAGGTTTTTTGTTTGCTTGTTTTCACTATGACTTCTCACTAATTATTCCAGTTTCTGGAATAACATAAATATGAATTCAACTCTGTTTTCTGTCTTCTCGGTCTAACCAGTTCTTTTGAATCATTTCAGTCTTCATCCTTTTCCATGTGAGTCTTCTCTCCCTTGAACTACCAATTTGCTTTTTTCCTTTGGAACAACCATCTTTTATTCCTGTTCTATCTCATTTGTACAGGACTCAAAAGTACTTATAAATACACATACATGCTTTCTGAATTGAATTAATTCTAAATTACAATGGGGCACAGATTAAAGGAATAAATCTGTGCAAAACTGAAAAATGAATAAGTAAAACCTAACAAGAGTATTTAGGATAAGTAGATTCTTTTGTTTTACCTGAAGCATTACTAAAAACAGAAGTACCCCAGGTGAGCAAACAGTAGATTAAGAATGGCAACCACTGAGCTCTCAGACCATTGCCTGTGCCTGTCCCATCTCCGAAGGAAACTCGCATGCCCTCACCTCAGCTCTCACACCAGCTACTGTTTACCAGCTGGAATCAGTACATGTCTAGAAATGCATCTGACCCTTACAAAGCTATTAAATATTTGTTTTCTTGGTCAATTGTACCAAAATGTATGTGTGATGCAAAACTTTTTGTTTAAGCTTTCAATGAAAATTTTGAGGGCTTCGGTCCTGAAATGATTATATTTGCCAGAACCAAATATCTGTGTGCCAGTTTTCCTGGGTTTCACTTTTAAGAATAGGCAATGATCATTCTTTCCCAAATTACTATTCCTGATCATGTCCCTGTAATTGAAACTGATTTATTCTTGGCTGCTAGTCCTATGCTTAGAGTGGTTTTCTAGTTTCATCTTGGGTCTTTCTTTTCCCTGAGTAATTGTTTGTTGAAACAATGTACAAGACAATTTAGACACACATGTTTTTATTATAGAACTGATATTAAATAAATGTGTGGAGAGATAAGAGATAGAGGTATAGATAAACACTGCAGGAAAACCCTGCACTGCTTTGTGGATTTAGCACTTCACTTGTAAGAACAGTTTGCTGAGTATGAATTATGCACCAAACATTTCGTATAGGCCATCTTATTTAATATTGACAAAACCCCTATGCGTTAGATATATTTATTATTTTACAGATGGGAATATTGAGGCTCAGGAAAACCTAAGCATATTGTCCAAGGTCACACAGCTGTTAGATACCAGAGACTAGATGTAGCCTAGACTGATTACAGAACCTATTTTCTTGACAAGCATGCTTTCCTACCAAGGTTGTGAATAAAAGTACTTTCTTCAAAAAAACAAACTAAATTTTCTTGTAAGGTATCAAGTCAACAATAATGTCCTTTCAGATAATAAACCAGCTGTTTCTACTGTGAAAATGTAGCATCAGAATGGTGGACACAATAAGACTTCGAAAACAAAAACAAAATCCAAAAACCCAGGAAAGCAAGCCCTGCCACTCACTGATCAGAAACATAAAAAAAGAACAAAGCCAGCCCAGAGCAGGGTGGTTTCATACTTTACATTGAAAACAGATTACAAATGTGTGTGTGGTCAGGTAACCTCCTGGCCCCTACACCCAACTCTTGTCTGCTTCTCCACCCCTAGAGGAGGGAATTTGGGGAATTCCCCCTGCCCCCACTAAACTGTTAGCTTCAGGAAGGTCAAGCCTATGTTTTTCCTAGGTGTCCTCAAGACCTAGCACAGTGCCCGCACATAGGAGGCACTGAATAAATGTTTGCTGAAGGCACCGCTGCTTAAATGCAAGGGATGTAAGGGGTAAGAGGGAAAAGGAGAGAAGGAAGACTCGCACAGGAAAAGAAAAGGAAGAAAAGAAAGGAGCAGTAAGAGAGAAGTTGATGCCTTCCCTAGTCCTGGCTCACAGTGGACCCTTTCCATATGTTGCCCTCCTTTCTGATACTTTGGATTTATCTGCTTGGACCTCAGTCTGTTAGGGACTTGTCAAACTCCCAAGAGCCTTCTGTTCTGGGCTTTTCTTCTCCTTCCTTTCCACCTTATTTTCAGCTAAGACCTCTTATTTTTCGCTGACACTTTTCTGGGAGACAGCAATAAGGGATGAGGCGTTGAGGCACATGGTGGGAGGTATGGCCTCTAAAATCTTTGTCAGGTTGGCCTACCTCACCCTTGACCAAGCTGCTATTGGAATAGCATTACGAATCTCAGATACTAAGGACCTAACTGGAGATGCACCTCTATCTGAATCCAACAACCGTTAGGATCAATAGTGACTACATTGACCAAAGGGAGCTATCTACCTCAGAGTGACATCATCCTACCCAAGAGTCACAGCTCCAGTGTGTCTTGTTCCCTACAAAATAGGCCACTTCTCTGGCTTACGCAAGGCCATCCTTCACCCTTCATCCTCTGTGAGCTAGCTTTGCATTGAAAGGCAGGCATACCGCTTTTCAGACAAACTCCTGGAACTATACCCGGAACACAGTTTTGGATTTCCCATCAGTCTGGAGCTCTGCAGCTAGCCGCCCCTCCATTGTGTTGTTCCAGGATGTTCTTTCTCTGTAATGGCACCTACTGACTTGCTCAAGTATCATTCCTGACTTCTCATCTCCAAACTCTCATCAGTCTTTTTGCCCCTGCACTTTAAATGCAAACAAAATCTGGCCACTTTTCACCACTTGTGCCATTATAACCTTAAACCATATCACTGTATCATTCACCTTTTCCACTAAAATACACTCTTAACTAGTCCCATGGCTTCTACTCTTGACCCTCTTCAATTCACAGAAGAGCACCACGTGGTTCTTTCACAAAGCCAGATCATAACACTTCTCAGACCCAAACAATACTTTGGTTTCTCCTATCACGTTGAAAAACAAATTACGAAGTGCTTAATTTGTCTCATAGATAACACATGAGTTAGTCCCTGGTTACTCTCTACCATCATCCACTACTGTTCTCCTACCCGCTCACTCTGCTCTACTACAAAGGACCCACTGCTGTCTATGAAAATTCCAGATGCTTCCACCTGAGGGCTTCTGCACTTGTTCTTCTGTGAACACTCTTCCCCAAATGTCTGCATGGTTCAGTCTTTCACTTAAAACAAGTCTCTTCATCATCACCTCATTAGAACTCATGGAATTTCTCCTCCCTCATCCTGGTGGACTTGCTTCCCAACACTGACCATCCGATGCACTGCATTTCATGCACGTGTTTATTGAGCATGCATAACATCTCAGTGAGCAGAAGGTTAATAGGAGTGGGAATCTGATGTTGGCTCCTAGGGTATGAACAGAGGAGGTATTCCACAAATATTTGCTAATTGAATGAAGGAATAAATATCCAGAAACCTTTTCCAGAGGGGTTAGACAGAAGACTGAAGGTATTTCAGAAGATCAGGGCCCAGATTCTAACTAGAAAGAAGTGAGGCCAGTGTTTCTTTTCAAGTGTGTATCCCCACACCCCACACTGCTGATCTACACCAGACTTTTGCTGGGCAAACCCAGGTTTGAAAAGTTGAATCATACAGCCCCATCTATTCCACTATATCTAATCCGTGATTCCTGCCTACTGTGCTACAACCTCTGAGTCATTGTGATAAAGGAGTTCCATCTCCCAAGCAAAGAGACAAGTTAGCTTCTAGAAAGTTAAACTGAGGCACCAAGGCATAATTATGAGCCCAAGGTCACACAGGCATTTGGGCAAGAAATTAGGATTAAGATCTAGACCACATCCCTTCTTCCTTTGGGTGTTGGCTTCAAAAACATTATGCTTGGAGCTGGTCCAAGTTTCATGGATGTTTCATTCAAACGCAAATGAAAGAGCATCCCAGAAAAATAGACCAGCTTGTTGGTTTTCCAAAGCTGTGGTCGTTGAGTGTGATAGCACAGACGAGTTTAAGCCATCAGAGCATGAGCAAGCCTCTCTTCGGGTTGCCCTGACTGCCTCCCTCTGTTTGAAGACATAATATTCAGTTTCTCCAAAACATCTCTGGTTACTGAAAGCAAATTTTGTGGGAAAATGGTGACGATGGTCAAACAAAGAGTTAACGCAACCAAAACAAAATATCCAGTTTGAAATATTTTCACAACGTTCTTCACACTAGAGAGTGATGGAGAAAAAACAGCATTTTAAGTGCTGCTCTTTTTCCCATTAGGTTGTCTGCTTTTACAGGTGGCAAGTTTCAGCAAGATCTGAAGCTGAAAGGCTCATGCCGAGATGGTCTGCTGCAGAAAGGCCTGACCCGCCTGACCCCCTGCCCGTCCATACGACATAACCACTCACAAAATAGATACTAAAATAATGTTACCAGCCGCCTGACCTAAACTAATAAAACCTAGCACATTGAGAGTTAAGACAGAAAGCCTGTCCTTAGCTCACCCCCTCGGGCCTCAGCATTACCTCTTCCCTGGCCCAAATTAACAGAGCTCAAACCAAATGGCTTTCTGCACCTCCTTCTTTTCCTGGTGTCATTCTGACACTGTTGATTTTTTTTCCCCTCGCAGGGCCTGACTTAGGGAGTTTAAATGCCCTTCTCTTTCTCACTCACCACATGCAAACCTTAATTAAGGCTGTCTCTACATAACAACACCAACATAACTTGGGGAGAAGTGAAACAGTCAAATCTCTGAGTTTGGGGCCCTACGGGGAGAGAAAAGGGAAGGTCAGAGAAGGTCACACAGAACAGCAAAAAAACACCCTATGTATTTAGACAGATCCCTTTCCCCACGTTCCCTCCTCCTCTAAGCTGTAAGTACCAAGCCTCTTCTTTCCATTCTAGAGCACAAACATTGCTTTACTAAAATTGATCCACATTTCTCTAAAGTTACCCTCTTCTCCTCCTTCACACAAGCATCCTGTTCTTAGACATACTCTGTGTTATCCATGTTGGCAGGGAGGCTGTTGATCTTATTATCCTCTTTCATTGAAGAGAAATTGGAAACTCAGAAAGTTAATGCCAAGTCCACAGTCTCAATAGAGAATAATTTTAAAAGTTAAATAATAAATTTTTAAAATTAAATTTAAAATTTTAAAGATAAAAGAAATAAAAAGATCAAAGAGGGAACCAAACTTGCACTTCTCAACCTAAAAGTTTCAAAGGAAGGAGTATTTGTTGAGACACCATCCAAGTGCTAATAACAAATGAGGCTATAAACATGCTATAAAAGAAACCCCAAGACCCCATTTCTGTTTCTAGTAGTTTAGGTCGCTTATTCAGTATGGATCATGGAACACCCCTTAGCTTTGCAAACTTCAGGGATACTTTTCTTTACGTGGGAAGAGTCTTAGTCAGGTGTCCATTGCTGTGACAAAATACCTAAGAAAACTTAAAAGGAGGAAAGATTTAACTGGGTTCATGGTTTTAGAGATTTCAGTGCATAGTCAGCTGGCTCCATTGCTTTTGGACCTGGGACAAAGCAGAATACAAGGCAGGGAGCACATGATGCTCACTTCCTGGCAGCCAGGAAGCAAAGAGGGAGAGAGAGAGGAAGAGGCCCAGGCTCCAACATCCCTTCAAGAGAATGCCCCCAAGACCTACCTCCTCCAACCAGGCCTCAACTCCTAAAGTTTCCATCAGCTCCCAATAGTGTCATCAGCTGGGGACTAAGCCTTCAACTCATGAGCTATGGGGACATTTAAGATCCAAACCATAACAAGAGGTTTCACTGCCTCATTTACTGCTGTTCAATGACTCATCTCAAGTTGCAGTTACAAAATTCCTTTCAAGTTACAGTAAGAAGGGAACAAAACCCACAGGCAGGAATCAGGAGCAGAAAGTGTCACAGCTTTGAGAAGAACAATGTATGCCATTGCCAGTTAATCTCTACTTGTACCTATGACTTTGCTGAATGTATTAGAGCAAGCCATCTTCTTTAGCAACAGAGCTGATGAGCACTCTTGATTTAAAACCTGAACTTTTAAAATATTTCTAATGGGCAGATGGATAATAAACAACAAAGCTGGCCCTAAAAGTTATAACCCAAACTTTTTGGACTTTGGCGGCAAGGCATCCAGTTTCTGGAATATAAGGATTACAAAAAGAACAACAGCTTTGGTTTTCTGCAACTATGATAATAATAAGAACAGGTGACCTTTGTAAATGTTTTATGCATTTTGTGTATGTTATCTAATTAATCCTAATTGCTACACACTAACTAAACATATGTTGCTCAAAACTTATTTAGAAAATTTCAAGTATTGTTGCTTTGAGAATGGTACTGGACAATATAAACTCTCATGAACTGCTGTTTGGAGAAAAACATTTGAAAATATGTATAAAAATGATAGTATTTCCTTTGATTCAAAATTCCAAGCTTAGGTGTTTTAATAGAAATATTTATATATATTTACATAATAGTTTTAACATAGATATTCTTTCCTGCATTAATCACTAATAGGAAAACTAGAAGTTACTTAAGTCTTTGCCAATAAGCTTTTTTATATAAATATATATGGATTATCCATAGTAGGGAAGTTAAAACTATAGGTTCTGGAATCAGACAACCCAGTTTGAATTTTAGCCCTGCCCAGATGTGAGAACTTGATCAAGATCCTTCACTTGCTTGTAGTTATTTTTGTTCTTTTTCATCTGCAAGATAGCAAAAAATAATATAGTCTACATATTGGTAGCTGTGACAGTTCTTACGGTAAAGACCCCACAGCATCTGGCAGGCATTGAGTGCTCAATAATTATCACTATTATTTTTATTGTGATTATTATAATCAAATTATGGGCCACTCTGTAGTTATTAAAAATGATGAAGTAACTAGCTCAATTTGTGTTGGCATACAGAACTACTGCCCCAAATTGTAAAACATATCTCCAATCAATCATCCCCCCTACAGGATGCCCTTCCTTGTGTCCTGCCTGGCAAGATGGCAAATTCCACGAGGATATGGACCTTCTCTGTCTCATCCATCCTGGTACTAATAGAATAATACTTAGCACTCCATAAAATTTTATTGAATTAATAAATGAAAAATTAATTTTTAAAAAGCAGAACATGTATATGTTTATGTTAAAAAAGTAAAAGAAGCCAGGCACACGCCTATAATCCCAGGTTAGTGGTATTTTATTTTTTCTACTTCATTTTTTTACTCTAATGCTGCCATTTTGAAATATTTTAAATACATTATATTCCCTGAGAAATGATCTCTCTCTTTTTAAAAGAGAATTAGAGATATTGAGAGAGTGAGAGAGAGAGAGAGAGTATCAATTTTTTATTTAGTTTTTCATGTGGATTCCTTTGCTCTGACAGTTCGCTGTGTACGTGGTGCTGGGGTTTGAACCTGCATACCTGCGTGTGCCAGGCAAGCACTGTAACCACCAAGCCACCACTCCAGCCCCAGAAATAATCTTTCAAGGAAAGATTATCTACAAGTTTACCATGATAATATTCACTCTGGGTTTTATAATCATAAAAGGAACTTTATTATGAAAAATTATAGAAGTTCCTTATATAAATTTTGAAAAATGCAGAAAATGAATTTAAAAATAAAATGTAGAAAATGTGCTAAATTTAGATAATCCCTTGCCGTCTTCTTTCCCAACATAGACCAGATAAAATGACTCCTGCCAGAAGAAGTTTCTGACATCAAGCAGGTGGTGACCCAAGAATCTACTATCCACACTCCCAAGTGCATCAGTGGTCTTCAAGAAGTGCATCTCAATGGCATTCAAAGAGACTGAAAAGTTCCCATAAAAGGGATGGGGTCTCTACTTGTGTACATTGATACTAGGCTTAATAAATTGCCCAGGCCAAAGGAATATGACTGTCCCACATCATATCTATGTGTCCATATATGATGGTTCACATAATGTGATGAAGATGAAGATTCACCAGCAAGCTCTACTTTCGTAACCTATGTCCTTATTATCACATTAGACAGTCAGTGTGGATCAGAAGGCCAAATAAATAAATTCACAAAATTGACCCCTAAAAGAAAGAGAAAATGTACTAGATTTAGATAATATCTTACCATTTGATGATAACTCCTCAATCACAATTTTAATATGTTATCTAGACAAAGTTCACATTGAAATGCAGACAGGATGGCATCGGAATTTATAACTAAAAGAATGGAGAAATCTTATAAATTACTGAAGACCATGTCACATCTACCACAAAGAAATACACAGCATCAATCTCCTTTTAAAATGATATTAACTGGCCTGTCATTACACTGGGCTAAACTGGAAGATTTCTGAAGACAGCGACTCTGCATCTTGGGTCCCTTTTGCTCTTTCTTTCTTTTTTTTCTTTTCTTTCTTTTTTTTTTTTTTTTTTTTTTTTTTGTAATCCCTGTATTAGTTATAGAGCCTGGCATACTGTGAGCTCTCAAGCTAGCTTTCAATGAAAGAAACATCTTTTGACATGTAAGAGAGAAATTTAAAAGAGAGAATAGAAAGAGCTATTGAGAGAGAAATAGAGGAAGAAAGGAAAGAAAGAAGGAAGGAAGAGAGGGAGGAAGGAAGAGCAAAGGAGAAAAACAGGAATGAAGGAAATATGAAAAAGTCAGAAAGAGAAAGAGACAGGATGAGTCCGAAATCACCCTTTCTATCTTCTTTTCATTTCTCACTCTAGGATTACAGCAGTGAAATAAGAAGTCATGCACAACAGGTCTTTTTTCAGAGGCTGACTTCAGTAGCAGCTATGGCAACACTTTCAGGATTTATTAACTTCTGGAAAAAAAGGATGAGACTTGAAGAGAGAGCCTATAACAACATTTATTCTGGACCTCAGTCTAATCTGATGCTACACATCTGGGAAGGTAGCAAGTTAAAAGGCCCAAGTCAGCCTTTCAGTTGTGGCAAAGGGCAGATGATTTTTTATAAATAACATGAATAATAACAAGAAAAAAATGAGAGAGAGAAACAATAGCTAGTTAAATCTAACAACCTATTTCTGAGCACTCAAATAAAACAGAGTTAAATCAGGCCCAGAATGAAGGAGAATGAGTAAGTTTATTGGGCATAAACCTAACCACACATTCTTAAAAAAAATTTCCATTTAGAAGATGGGAGCAGGAAAGTAAAAGGGGACAGGGAGATAAAGAGCTATATTTCTGCAAGCCTTCAGTTCTTTGTCCATTTTGATCTCTAAGATCCTTGGCAATCCATTTTGGTTTAGTGATAGCAAAATTATGAAGTATTATTTTAAAGTAAAGTTGGTTCTTAAATCCAGCAAAACTAAAGGAATACATACTCTCTCATCAAACCATACATTCATCCTGGGGTGGAGAGGCCTGAAAGAATCCACATGTGCCCAAAAATGTACGCACTCATGTGTGCGTGCATGTGTACACACGTGTGGGTGTCTGAGATATGAAAAGCCCTTGGAGTTTGCTTAAAAGATTAGAATGAAACCAAGCTGTAGATTGGGATTATCATGATAACCCTTCAAGATAAATTATTCCTTCACAATCTGTCTCCTGCTTACTTATTCAGCCTTACTCTGTTTTCTATTTCCATGCATTTTCACTGACCTTACTTCTCTCCTAGGAAGCCGAGTTATTCCTGATTTATATCCTCAGACGTGCTCTTCCCTCTATGAGAAGTGTTCTTTCCACCCTATTTCCATGCATGCCTCAAGATCCCATTTATAAAATCCCTTTGCTATGGCACCTTTCTCAGGCTCCCCAGGTAGAGTTCATTATAAAGTTAGTGGCTTCTTGTTCTGTGAGCTCACAGCTAAAGAGCAATCTACCACAGAGTTTTAGCATCTGTTTACATATATTTCCTTTCTGCTAGACCTTAAAATTGACAAGTATAGCAGCAACCTTATTTTGCTCCCAATGGCTAGGTAATGCATGGCATGAAGGAGATACTTCTTTTTATTCTATTAGGAAATTTATTTGTTGAACAATCAAACATGCTTCTAACCAAACAATATAATATATATATATATAAATTCTGAAAATTAGATTTACTCCCAACCCCTCTCCCATTACCCACCCTTATCCCCACCCCCACTCCTTCCCAATACATCTCTACAAATGCCTTAGGTTGTATGACATTACACCTTATCTGGATTTAAAACATGATAATAGACCTCCTTTCTCAATGGCCAGGGTCTAGCTCCAGCCTCCACAGATGAGTGAAGACATTTGACCCTTGGTTCTCTGGGCTATGCTTATTTTACTCAGCATAATTTCTTCCATAGCCATCCATTTATTTTCAAAGGCTGCAATATCATTGTTTCTAATTGCTAAGTAGAACTCCATGGTATATATGTACCACAGTATGGATCCATTCATCCAGTGAGGGGCATCTGGCTGTTTCCATAATTTAGCTATTGTAAATTGAGCTGCTATGGACATCAATTTCTCTGTGTCACTGTAATGTGCTGATTCTAAATCCCCTGGAAAAATACCCAGGAGAGGAACAGCAGGATCATATGGTGGGTTCATCCCTAGTTTTTTGAGGATTCTCCACACTGCTTTCCAGAGGGGCTGTACCAGTCTGCAGTTCCACCAACAGGGTACTAGTGTACCTATCTCTCCACAACCCCTCCAGCATCTGTTATTTTTTATTTTCTTCATTTTTGTCAATCTGACTGGCATGAGGTGAAATCTTAATATAGTTTTCATTTGCATTTCTCTGATTACTAGTGATTTAGAGCACTTTCTCTTGTATTCATTGGCTTGATCAACGTCCTCTGTTGAGAAGTTTCTATTTAGCTCTTTGACCCATTTATTGATTGGGTTTTTTGTGTTTTTGAAGTTGAGATTTTAGAGGATTTTGTAGATTCTGGATATGAGACCCCTATCAGAGGAATCACAGCCCATGATTCTCTCCAATTATGTAGGAAACCTCTTGACTCTTTTGATTATTTCCTTAGCAGTGCAAAAGCTTTTTAGCTTTATGGCATCCCTTACACTGATTTTTTACTTTACTTCCTTCACTTTAGGAGACATGTTGATGGGAAGATGTGTTGTACACATTGAGGAGGATTCTGATCCTGCCAAGGAAAATGGCTTCATTCCCTTTCAGCTCTTGAGATGAAAGAATGATTCTAAGTATTCTGGCACATCTGAAATCTGTCAGAATGACCATACAAAAACTGAAAAGGAAGTATAAAAATCAAAGAGGCAGGAAGCCTTGGCTGGGGCCGTTTGTGTTCTACAGGTTGCACATGGATTAAGTGCACTAGTGGGTTGTAAGGGGAAGTTTAGTCTGATACATAAGAAAAAGACAGTGGTTTCAAATCATAGCTTGCCCTTTTTATCTCAAGTGAAATAACATACTTAGATGTAATCACACTTGGTCATGAGCTTGGGAAAATAACTGAAACTTTGCACCCTCTTTCCCAGCTGTAAAATGGATCCACTGAGAAGATGAAATACATTAATATGTATAAATGCAGTAGTCCCTGGCATGGAGGTAGACAGCTTCATTACTCTACACCAGTAAAATTCTAAAATGCAAGGTGGCCAAGGTGGGAAGCAGAATCTAGCTGAGGCACAAAGTGCAATGATCTCGCTCCCAAGCTGGATCTCCTCTGCTTGCTCTCTTTGGGGTGACATGTACTTGAGTTGTGGTCCAACTAAACTGCAAATGGTGAATTTGTTTTTGGGTTAAAATCCTACTGTGTAGAAAATGGAGTTTTCTGGAAAAGAACAGGTGACATGAGCCATCAGTCGTTTGTGGAATTAAATGAAGGCTGTAGTGTAGAATAAACTGTGGCCATGTGTTACGTGCCAGAGAAGAGTCCCTGATTCAGATGATATTGCTGAGGAAAATGGTGGTGAGTACTTCCCAGTCAAAAGGAGAATTGCTCTCATTTCCCCTGATATATAAACTGAACTCAGGGCGGCCAGGGCTGACATATTGAAGGAGGTCCTGCACTACTTCAAAACAGGTTTATGTTTACACTTTATTGTAAGGCTGTTAAAGGTCTGGAGTGACTCAGAGGAAGTTATGTAATGTTTATGGAGACACGTGCTGAAAAATAAACCAGGAACCACAATTGTAGTGTTAGATGTAGCTCCTGAATAAGCCTTCTCATTTATTTAAAAGTGTGTTTTAAATGACAACCAAGTAAAATGATAAACAGGTAAATAACAACCAGGTAACTAGATGAGTTATAGTTCTGGTAATGGCTGAATAGCTTATATTGGATAAATCTTTTTGCCAATGACAGCTACAAATTATTATCTCCACAAAATGTCTTAGAAAGCACTAGGGAGAACCCAAAAGCCAGCAAACAGTGGAAGAGAAATGGTTTTCGGAAGAGGGATGAAATCCAGCGACTAAAATTAAAAAAAAAAACAAACTATTAGTAAATAACAGAAAGACCATTAGGGTGGAGGGAAGAGAAAGGTGTGTTAGGGGTGGGGAGGGAAGGGAAATGCTGGGGACTGAATTAGAATAATTTATATAGCATGCTTTTATAAAAGTGTCAATGTTTAGCCTATTGTCAAATATATGTAACATGTACAGGGGTGGGAGGGGAAGCAGGAAATACTGGAACTGAGTTAAAACAACATACACTCTAATCTTTTATAAGTATGTTAATGTATATCCTATTATTACATATGTAAAAGAAATAGAGTGGGGGAAAGGGCAGGGAAGGGGAAAAACTGGAGACCGAATTAGAAAAGGTTAAGCTCCATGCTTTTATAATTATACCATTATATAATCTTATGTCATATGTACCTAAAAAAAGAACCAATAAATTTTTAAAAAATGAGGGATAAAAAATGGTATGCAAATTAGGTGAGATTGACAGTTATCCCATGTTTCCCCTAAAGGCATTCCTCAGTTTACCTGGGAGTAAGGCATAAGGGCCAGACAGAAAGCATCAATCTTACTGCCCTGAGGTGTCAGAAGTTGAATTCTTGGCTGCCACAACAGCTGAGAATAAAGTTGTGGGAGGGGTGTCCTGGAAAGGAGGTGTCATGGAGAAGGGAATGTACACCTGAATAAAACTTCCTCTCTAGTTCTTGACTGACTCTAAAACTGAGTGTGCTGAGCAAGACTCCAAGGAGAAATCAGAATGCACAGCTGGAAGCTTAGGAGCTGAGCAGAGATGTCAGCAGGTGAGATGCTAGGGAAGCATTCAAGTTCTACCAACTTAGAATGAATTATTAAACAGTTTGGACTTTCCATTAAGACCTCAGAAGAATGATACCTTAAAAATAAGGACGAGATTCAAGAACTAAGAGCTATATCTTTACAAATAAAGGAAGAGTCAGAATAAGCCTTCCCCAATAAAGTCCTAAAACCAAGTCTGTACAGAGACAAGATAATCTGTCAGTAACTTAGCATTTGCTGAAACAAAGTCAATATTTTAAAAGAGCATGACAACATCCAGGAGATCTGTGGCATATCTTTTACAACAAAGTATATCATCTAATTTAAAATAAGAAGCTATTAGTGAAAGAAGAAAAAGTAAGCAATATTTCAAGAGAAAATATAGTCTACAGAAGGAGACCCACAGACAAAACAAATATTAGCATTAACAAAGAAGAATTTTAAAATCCTGATAACTACGCTTAAGAAATTTATAGGAAAAGATGGATTTAATGAATTAAGACATGGGGAGTTTCTGGAGAGAGATGAAAACTCTGGAAAACATCAATCATCCTATAATAGAAAATAAACTATTAGAAAATACCATCGTGTGCTTAGTAGAAGATCAGATACTGCACTGGAAAGGAGCGGTAGACTTCCAATCACATAGATAGATACTGTTCCACCCAAATCTTTAAAATATTGAAAATAAAGAAAAAATAAGCTTCAGTCAACTGCAAGACAGCATCAAGCAGACTTTTATGTAATTAGAAACTCAAAAGGCGGGCAGACAGCCAGGCATGGTGGCGTTCGCTCATAATAGCAGCTTGGGAGGCTATTAGGAGGATCAGAAGTTCAAAGTCAGCCTCGGCAACTTAGTGAGAGCCTGTCTCAAAATTAAAAATTTAAACAGACTGGGGATGTGACTCAATGGTTAAGCACCCCTGTTTCAATCCTTGATATCAAAAAAAAGGGGGGAGAGGGCAGAAATGTACTGAAAAATTTCCCAGAATTACCTGAATTTGATAAAAAACAAAAATCCACTGATCTAGGAAGCTAGTGAACTCTAAGCAGGATAAATATAAAGAAAATCACAATTAAGCATATCATAATAGATGACTGAAAATTCAAGGTACAGAAGAAAATCTTACAAGTGACTAAAGAAAAAAGATAAATTATTAAAAAATGATAAAAATAACAACAAACTTCTTGTTGAACAATAGTATAATGTCTTTAAAACACTGAAATAAGAATCTATCAATTTAAAATATTTAAAACTAGTAAGAATATATTTCAAAAATTAAAATTTGGAAGAAGGGTATATCTAGTGGTAAAGAATGCATAAGGACCTGAGTTTGATCCCCAATACCAGGGAAAAAAAAATAAGGACAGTTTCAGATCAAAGGAAATAGAGAAAATTCATTTCCAGTTCTGTAGACAGAAGAGAATAATGCCAGATAGAAATGGGGATCTACAGGAGAAAATAAAATCAATGGGAATAGCAAATATCTAAATGTGAAAGACCATTCCTTTTAATTAGTAATTTTCAAAAGAACTATTTTTAAGACAAAATAAAAAATATTAATGTATTGTGAGAGTGATAGAACAATAGCACAATGAATGAGAGGATGATAATAAAATTCTGTTGTTTTAAGGTTCTCATACAAAATAGCAGAATATTCATTGAATGTGGTATGTTAACAATTTCTATTTTACTCTCTATTTAGAGGACACACACACACACACACACACACGCACACTTCAAACAGCCCTAAAAAGCTAATTAAGAATGCTATATGAGGGGCTGGAGCGGTGGCTCAGCGGTTTCGGCACTTGCCTGGCAAGCACGAGGACCCGGGTTCGAACCCCAGCACCATGTACACAACTAAGTGTTGGAGCAACTAAGGCCATGTGAAAAACTAAATAAAGTTGTTTCTCTCTTTCTCTGTCTCTCACTGTCCCTCTCTCTTAAAAAAAAAAATGCTATATGATACTAAAATGCATCAGTAATCTGAAGACAAGAAAAGAGGAATCAAGAAATAAAGAACAAGTGAGACAAATAGAGTAGCAAGATGGTGGAATTATCTAGGTTACATAAATAATTAATAAAAACAGACAAAATAATGATAAAGGACAGACATAATAATCCTAATATGTCTTCAATATACATTAAGCAAAAACTGATAGAACCAAATAGACAAATCCATAATCATCATAGGAAATTTTAGCATCTTTTTCACTAACTGAAAAAACAAGTAGAAAAAAATTTAGTGATGATATGCAAGATTCACATAACACTATAAGAAACTTTATCCATTTGATATATATAAAACTTTCCAATAATAACAGAAAAAACATATTTCTCAAGTAAACATGGAATGTTTATCAAAAACATTGTATATTAGGATGTAAAATAAGAATACTTTCTCTGACTAAAATTAAATTTAATTTGAAATAAATAACAATAAGTTAGGAATACTTAAGAACAGAATGGCACATGTAAATAACCCTTGTGAAAAAGAAGAAATCACAAGGTAAATTTGAAAACATTTAAAACTAAAAGGTAATGAAAACACAATCAATCATAATTTGTGACATAAGGTTAAAGCAACAGTTAGAGATTGCAGCATTATAATACATAATACATATGTTATAAAAATAATAAAAATGTATATTTTATTAAGCTGGGGCAGAGGAAAGGAAATTAAACCCAGATTAAATATAATAAAAAGAATAATAAAAATGAAATTGACAACTATTGAATTATATAAAATAGAGAAAAATTGAGACTAATGGTACTTCCTTGAAAAGATTAATAAGTTTGATAAAAATCTACTGAGAAGAATATAGATACAAAGAGAAGACACAAACTATCAATATGAGGGCTGGAGTGGTGGCTCAGCGGTTTCTGCACTTGCCTGGCAAGCACGAGGACCCGGGTTCGAACCCCAGCACCACGTACACAACTAAGTGTTGGAGCAACTAAGGCCATGTGAAAAACTAAATAAAGTTGTTTCTCTCTTTCTCTGTCTCTCTCACTGTCCCTCTCTCTTTAAAAAAAAAAAAACTATCAATATGAAAAATGAAAGTAGGAGGCATCACCATTGGCACTAGAGAAATTAAAAATAATGAAGCTATACTATGAAGAACTTTAACATTGCATTTGACAGCCAGTACTAGAAGATATAGAAAATCTATCTCTCTATTACTACAGAAATTGATTTCATGTTTAAAAACGATCCCCAAAAGTTAAAAGATAACTTCAGACCCAAATGACTTCACTGGGGAAGAAATTATAGTAATTCTGTATCAAAAATTGAAGAGGAGATAATACTTTCAGACTTCTCAGTACAGTATAACTCAGATGCAAAATCTTAAAAATCACAGTACAGGAAACAAAATACAAGTTATCATTTTTCATTGAGCACACATGCAAAAATCCTTAGTAAAATATTATCCAGTCAAACCCTATTATATATATACACACATGCAACATAATGTTAGTAAATCAAATCCAGCAATATTTGAAAAGGATTACATATTAACCTAAAAATGTAAATTGGCTTAACACTTGAAATCAGACAATCTACCACATTAATAGAATAATATGGAAAATAATGTGGTCAACTTAATTGAGGCAGATAAAGTACTTAAAAATTCAAGACCTGATTATGCAATACAAGGAAACTTTCTCAATCTCATAAAGATCATCAATTAAAACTTAGAATAACATCCATTTAATGATGAAATATCTTCTACTTTACCCTAAATTGGGAGAAAGAAAAAGAATAACAATTCTCACCAATATTCACTATTCTTGTTCTTAAGGTCCTAGACTGGCAACAAAGAATAAAGAATAAAAGGTTGGGAAAAAAAGTAAATGATGAAGGAACTGTGTTGTTAATCACAGATAACATGTCCCAATTAATATACAAAGGAGTGTCAAGAACTAATAATTTAGAAAAGTTGTGGGTTACTGGATGGATTTACACAATTTTTCTACACTAGCTAGAAAATCATTGACGACCACATCAAAAAAGAAAAATGGAAACATTGAAAATTATAAAATGTGACAGAGATTTTTTTAAAAGACTAAATAATTGGAAAGATAGAAAATGTTCATTGATAGATTTAGAGTTGGTGAGATGTTAATTTTCTCTAGGTTAGACCACAGAATCAACTTAGTTGCAACCAAAATCCAACTAGCATTTTGGTATATATTTACAAGCTAATTCTAAAATTTACATATAAATGCCAAAAGTTGAAGATAATAAAAACAGTTTTGAAAAAGAGAATTGGAAGACTAAAGCTTTCAAGAAACACTATAAATCTTTGGTAACGAAAACAGTGTGGATAGATACGTAGATTAATGAAACTGAGTAAATTATCCAGAAACAGATCTCCACAATTAATTTTCAACAAAGGCACTAAGACAATTAAATAGAGAAAGAAATGTATTTTTAACAAATGATAATGGAACAACTGGATGTCTATATGGGAGAAAAATTAATCTTTTTTTTTTCAACTCAAATTAATTTCAGTTGGAGAATAAAATTTAAACATTAATTAAAATAAGGCTTCTATAAGAAAATGAGACAATACTTTTGTGATTTTATGATATGAAAAGATTTCTTAGTACAAAACATACTAACAGTAAAAGAGAAAGTAATAAACACTACTTGATTAAAATAAAAACAACTAGTTCATAAAAGACTTTGTTAGTAAAATCAAAAGGTCAGGAGAAAATATTTGTAATAGATATAATTGACAACATACTTGAATTCCAAATGCATAAAGATCTTCTATAATCTCTAAAATCACTAGATAAAAAGGCTTGAAAAGATAATTCACAGAAGATGATATACATAAAGTCCAGGGATAGAGCGTGTTTGCTTAGCACATGCAAGGACCTGGGTTTGATCACCAATAGTGAAAAAAGGGAAAAAAATGAAAAAAAAATTAAAACTAAAATCATATAAGATTTCATCTCACTAGAATTGGTAAGAAATTTTAAAAGATTGATAATACCCAAGGTTGGTGAGGATGTGTAGCAACCAGGGTGCTCATACACTATTCATGAAAATGTATAGTGGCACAATAATCTTGGGAAACTATTTTTATGAACTTCAACAAGTATCACCTGTTAACACAGAAACTGCATTCCTACTCATGAACACAACAGTGTTCATTTCAGCTTCAGTCCAAATTAGAAATGGCCCAGTTGTTCATGCACAGGAAAACAGATAAGCAAATTGTGCCATAATAGCACTTAATAATAAAAAGGAAAAACTTCTGACTCAAAACAATATAGATGAATCTGAAAAAAACCATGCTGAGCAAATGATGGAGGACATAAAACAGTGAATGGGATACAGCTTCATTTAGATGAAGACTAATAAGAGGCAAAGATGAACCATGGTAATAGAAATCAGAAGAATGTTTCCCTCTGTGCCAGGTGGGTGAGGGCAGGATTGCCCAGGAAGGGGCATGAGGAACTATCTGGGGTAGTTGAAATGTTCTTTATCTTGATTGGTGAGGTAGTTATATGGGTGTATATAATTGTCAGAATTCTCATGAAATTCTACAGTTATGATTGTGGATTTTATGTAAATTGAAACACTTAAGAGATTGAAAAGACACGCAACAGATTGAGAGAAAATATTTGCAAAATACATATCTGATGAACTTATGTCTAAAACATATAAAGACTCTTACAACTCAACAATTTAAAAAATGAAAAGAAAAGGTGCAAAAGATCATATGGAGACACTTCACCAAAGGAGGTACACAGATGGAAAATAAAAAGATAAGAAGATGCTAAATATCATATATCATTATGAAATTGCAAGTTAAAACTATGAAATGTCACTATATACCTACTAGAATGACCGATAATATCAATGCTGACAAGGATGTGGAACGACAGGAACTATCATTCGTTGCTAGTGAGAATGCAAAATAGTTGCAGCTACTTTAGAAGACAGTCTGGTGATTTATTTTTGTGAGGCTAAATGTAGGCCTACCACACAATCCAGAAATCACACTCCTTAGTATTTACACAAATGAGTTGAACACTTGCGCGCGCGCGTGCGCGCGCGCGCACACACACACACACACACACACACACAGAACATAAATAAATACCAGTTTTATTCTTAATTACCAAAACTTGGAAACTACTGATGTGTTTTTCAGAAGATGAATGGATAAGTAGTGGTACATATTGACAATGGAATATCATTCAGCAGTAAAAGGAGATGAGATATCAAGCTGTGAATAAATAGAAGAAACTTAAATGCACATTGGTAAGTGAAAGAATCTAATCTGAAATTATTATACACTATGATTCCAGCTACATGACGTTCTAGAAAACATAAAATTACAGAGACAGTAAATAGTTCAGTGGTTGCTAGGGACTAGAGTGCAGGAGAAAAGGATGAATAGTTGGATCACAGGACATTTTTAGAGCAGTAAAACTGTTCAGTAGATACCATACAACCCAAGCAGTAAATCCTAATGCACACTATGCATTTTAGTTAATAATAATGCACCAATGCTGGCTCCTCAATTTTAACAAACACACCATAATAATGCAAAATGTTAATAATAGGAGAAACTAGGGAGGAGGGCAGAATTGGCAGTTCTGTACTTTCTACACAATCTCTCTGTAAATCTAAAACCATTCTTAAAAATAGTTTATTTTTTAAAAACAGAAACAGTTGTCTTTTGAATGAATCATGTTTGGGAGATGCTGGCTCCAATAAAATTAAACCTGCTTCTTTACTGGAGGTCTTTTCAGAGCCTTTAATGTGCTGATATGCATTGTCTTCTCTGTAAGGGACTCTGACTGCAGCTTTCCCCACATTTACTTCATTAAGAAATTTGTCTTTTCTTTTTTAAGAGAGAATTAATTTTATTTTTTCATCTGTTTTTCGTTTTTTCTCCACTTAGTTGTGTATGTGGTTCTGGGGATTGAACCCAGGTCCTCATGCATGCCAGGCAAGTGCTCTACCACTGAGCCACCTCTCCAGCTCCTTTCTTTCTTACTATGTAAGGGAGTGATGTTCCAGAGCAAGTAACAGAGCAGTGAATAAATGACTTAAGGCAAGTGGTTGCCTTCTTAGAACTGATTCAGAGGGGGAAATGTGCTGAACTTAGACATTACATAAATTTGTTAGGACTGGCATAACAAATACCCAGACTGGTGACTTAAAGAACAGAAGCTTCTCTTCTCACAGTCCTGGAGGATGGAAGTCCAAGATCAAACTTTTGGCAGTACTGATTTCTTCTGAGTCCTCTCCCCTTGGCTTATAGATGCAGCCTTCTTGCTGTCCCCTTTCATGACTATTCCTCTGCCTTGATCCCATCTCCTGTTTTTATCAGGACACCAGTCACATTGGATTAGGGCCCACCCTAATGACCCTATTTTAACTGAATTATTTATTTAAATGGTTTATATTAAAATACAGAAGGACTAGGGGTTGGGACTTCAACATATGAATTTGGGGGAGACAATTCAGCCATAACAGAAATATATTAGAATATTTATATTTTATCTTTTTCAGAAAAAATGTTAAGATAACTCTCAAAGGGTCTTATGCAAAAATTAAAAACATGAGAAAGAGGAAAAGATAAATAAAACCAGGGTTATAAAATAAAATCAGGAGTGAGGGTAATAAAAGTATTCTGTAGGGGTTGGAGTGGTGGCTCAGTAGTCAGTGTGCTTGTATGGCATTCATGAGGACCTGGGTTCAAGCCCCAGCACCGTGAACACAGAGCAATGAAAAAGTGAATAAAATTGATTCTTTCTTTGTCTCTCTCACTGTCCCTCCGTCTTTAAAACAAAAAACAAGAACAAGCATTCTGCCATGACTTCCATAGTAACTGGAGGTGGCCCTATGAATTTTCTATAAACTCTCACGCAGCCACTAAAAGCTGTTCTACTTGTGATAGCCAGGAAGAATATGACATTGAGCAAGTAGTGCAACTTGGGTTTACTCCCAAAATCATCCAGTACTCATACACCTGGATATCATATCCTGGGGTGTTATGGTTTGGATTTCATGTGTTGAAGGCTTAGTCACCAGCCTGTGGTACTATTGGGAGGTAGTGAAACCTTCAGAAGATGGTGCTTAGTGGAAGGAAGCTAGGTCATTGGGGACATACCCTTGATGAGAATATTGGGATGTTGACCCCTTCCATCCTCTCTCTCTTTTTGCTTCCTGGCTACCATGAGGTGAGCTGTTCCACTGCATGTGCCCTGCAACAATGTTCTGCCTCACAAAGGCCCATAAACAATAAAGCCAACCAACCATAAACCAAAACTGCGAACCAAAACAAATATTCTTCCCCCTTTTAAACTGATTTTCTCTGATATTTTTCAAACAGCTTTGAATACTTGATTAACACATAGAGTTAGCACCCTTCTTTTCCTTTCTCTTCTTTCCATATAAATATCTAAGGAAGTTAACTGTGATTCCCTATGTGATTGGTCCTAGAAAACATGCCAAAGAGCTGTCATCATATTCTGTTTACTGAGCAGAAAATTGAATAATTAATTTGATATTATTTTAATTATAAAAAATGTGGAAAATTGAATCTATTATAATCTCACTACTTAAAACAAGTCACTTTACACATTCCATTCTAATTATACACACACACACATACAGAATGGATGTCATGTCATCAAGTTATCATACTTGAAGAATACTCCAAGATAAAGGCTTATCTGGGTTTGTTGCATAATTGTTGAATCTTTTGGATCATGACTACGTTAGTCAGCATTTCATCACCATGACCAAAATACCTGATAAGAACAACTTAGAGGAAGAAAGATTTATTTTGACTCTCAGTTTCAGAGGACTCAGTCCATAGTCTGCTAGCTCCAAGACAGAAACATCTTGGTGGAACAGCTTGGTGGAGGAGAGTTGCTCAACTCTCGGCAACTAAGAATCAAAGATACAGAAGAAGGGGCCAGGGACGGATAGAGTCCCCAAGATCATGCCCCTAGTTACCTACTTCCTCCATCCATGCCCACCTGCTTACAGGTACCACCCAGTAGTTCATTCAATTATTACTCCATCAAAGTAATTAACCCACTGGAGAAGAGCTCTCACAATCCAGTCTTTACACCTCTGAACAATGCTGTATTGCATAACACATGAGCTTTTGGGAGGATATCCCAGATCCAAACCATAACAATGACCCTTAAAGGGAAATAATTTTACACATTTGATCCAAAAAACAGAGCCTGGTTGTGATCTAGTCCTTCAAGAACAGCAGATTTTGAATCCTATGTGGTGTAGTATGCATTTATGGAATGGTTAAGACATATAAAACAGTTATTAATAAATAGCACATGTCCATTCCTCCTTGTAAAAATGCCCAATTCAAAATAAAATTAAGAATAAAGAGTTGTTAACTAGGAAATATTTGATTGCATAAAAGTCTTGAGTTTTTCTCAACATAGTCAACATTTTATTTTTGTTGTTAGCAAATTGTAACACAGCGAGAAAGTATTTCTCATAAATTTTCCCAGTGGGTAAATATAAAAAAGATATTGCTACATGAAATTTGTATTTTATGGTTCTTCTAGCACTACCCCAATTAGAGATCATGGACTGCCAATCAGCTGCAAGTCTTTCTGTTTGCTGCTTGTGTTTCTTCTTTGACATATAGAGGTGGATTAATAAACCCTGTTGCAGCCATTAAATCTGCATAATCAAAGAAGTCAGCTGCTGGCAGGGGTTTACAATGGTCTGATGTGATCATTCTGGGATGCCCCAGAACTCCTGTTTATGCTGCCATCACCATGGTCCTATCCTTCCTGCAGTTGTCATTCCCCATAACAATGAATCAAAGAATCAATATAAATCTGTTTTTTAAGCCAGACTCATAGCCTTTGGTGTTGGACTGTTCTTGGCCTTAACAAAGCTCTTTCTCCTACTTATTAGTTGAGAAGTCTGGTGTCTGTGTTCTTTTGGCTCTCCTATTACACTTGAAAATATTGACACTGGTCCCTGAGAAAACTTGTCAACACTCTCGGAAAATTCAGGCTGCATTTTGTGAACTGAATGAAATAAACGGTGACCCCTTCCTCTAGTCACTAATTCCATAGTACAATTACTACTATTTTGGAATAATGTTTGAATGCTAGGAAATGTGTGAAAGGTTTAACTGTCATGATCTCCTTTGATCCACAATGATTCTCTGGACTGTTCCCACCTTACAGAAGAGGAAAATGGAGTGCAGGGACGTCTGGGCAAGAAGAGAGCTAATAAGGAGCAGAGGATGAGTCTTTCTTGGTATGAAGTCTACACTGTGGCCACCACTGCATGTTTCTCTCCCACAGAATCAACTCAAGCAGCATCTGAAACCAAAGTTTTGCTTTTACTTTTCCACTTTCATCATCCAGCTATACTGATGACCATGCTTATCTTGTTCTGTGAATGAACTGCAGGTCAGAGGTCTTGCCACAATATTCCTGTGACCTGAAGAGAATAAAAGATTGTGGCTACTGAGTCTGATACTACTAAGCCTCTTAAAATCATCAGTGATTAAGTATTTCCACGCAGCTTTGTAATTAATGTCTCCACATTCTTAAACACTTCAATTTATTTTATTTGGGAAGATGATGCATATTTCTTCAAATTTCTTGGCCTGTTTTTATTTATTTATTTACAATCTTTTCCCTTTCATTATGGAGATCTTTTAGACAGCCCACACTGCATAGCTATAGGTTGGCATTGGACACCATGTAAAATTCTGCCAACAGGGCTTTTGATTTCTGGATTTTCTCATGTGCAAGGTACCTTAATCCTGAGCACGAGTTTTTCTTTGCATATTTGTAAAAGATGACTGATAGTGAAAGCAAAAATGAAGCTTTCATTTCCTCTATAAATATTTGCGCAGTGACCTCTGACTCTTGGCCAGTCCGCCTGCCAACACCCCATTAGAAGTTGTCCCTTTTACAATCAACTACTATCATTTGATAACCTCTTGGGGTTAAGACTACAGATGTAAGATCTTGGAGCTCCTGATGGGACTACTTCATAGCCCAACTATGTTTTCCCTTGAAAATGACATCACCACAGGAGTACATTTTTCAAATAATTTGGCCATGATGTTATGAAAGCTTCTTCAGAAGCATAAAGAAAAAAGTACTCTGCACCTCAAAAAATTCAAAATCCAGGGATGAAATAAAAATTTAAAAATTAACCACCTGATTAGGTTTCAATGATCTTGGTATAGGAAGATAACAAGGATAGGTCAAGAATAGTCACTACAAAGCTAAATTATATGACTTTGTATCAAATTCTAAGCAACAAAAGCTCACAATAGTTTTTTCTTGAATGACAGCTTTTATACTTCTGATTTGAAGCACAAAGATGATTTAAGTTACATGAAAACTTACTCCTAAATAGAATAGTCAAATGTAATGGGTTAAGAGTTTCATCACCAAGTTTTCCTCTACATGCTATTGCATTATAGATAAATGTCACTGAGGTAGCTCTATAGGGACTTCCTCAGTTTAGAGCTCTGAATTCCTCCTAAAATGCTACAACAGAAGGATTGTACAACTAAAAGACTAGGTTTAGGACAAATTTTCCCTTTGAGGTTCAGAAATGGATCCCTATGGTAGAAGTAATATTTCTGACAGGTGAATTTCTCAAATTCTAATCTTCAGGGCAGTACACACATATATGTGTATTACATTGGATATGCATTCCAAAGTTAAGTTTTCTTGCAGTGTATAGAGTTAGAAAAATACATTAAATATTCATTGAGGATTTACTATATGCACTCCCATGCAGAGATAAAGGTAGGTAGAGTTATTATTAAGTAGATCATATGTACTGAGGAATTACTATGTGCCATGCTGTACTATAAGCACTTTACAGATAATTTCTCATTTGACTTTTCACAACAACTTCATGAGATAGGTAATATTATCTGCAGTGTGCAGATAAAGAAATGGAGACTCAAATAGATAAAGAAGCCAAAGATATGCAGCTTTTAGGAAATAGAGCCAGACTGCAAATCCAGGTAGCCTGATTCCAAAGTTAAACGTCTCAACCACTTTGTTGTTCAACTTTGTTCATGTTCTTCAGGAGCACACAGCCTGCTAATAAGGGAGGCAAACCCAGAAACTATCTTAGAAATCTTCAGAAAGTGGATGCGTAAAGGAAGAAGGTGTCTGTCTGTCTTCCAAGTGTGGGGGCCAGGACGTACTTACAGAATTGAAGCTATGTGGGGACGGAGTGGTGGCCTAGCAGTAGAGTACTTGCCTGATCTGTGTGAGGACCCAGGTAAAAACCTCAGTACCACAAACACAACTAAGTGTCAGAAAAACAAAGACCAAATAAAAAATTAATTTTAAAAAATTGATTCTCTCTCTCTTTTTAAAAAAAATAGATGCCACAGCTGATGCATGGAGGGCATTCCTAGATAAGCTTAAGAAGGATATTCCAGATAAAGGCTACTTTGTGAACACATAGGTGGGTGTGTGAAATACTGTGGATCTACAGTCAATATGATGAGTCAGAGGCTATTAGAATGTGAGGCATGAACACGTGGGAAGAATCTCACATTTTATGCTAGAGAGTAAGGCTTTTCTAAATTCCGTGAGCCTCTGAAGAACTTTACGTAGAACATTTACATGACCTGATTTTTATTTCAGAAAACAAACCTAAAGTATGTGTGAGATCAGACTCAAGGGGGCAAAGGATGGAGGCAGGAGAATAGTTAGGATGCTATGAAATGATTCAGGCATAAGATAGAGGATCCTCAACTTAGCAGTGGTAACAGGAATGAAGAGGGGTTGGGGATTTAGCTCAGAGGCAGAGAACTTGCCTAGCACGTGCAAGGCCCTGAGTTCAGTCCTCAGCCCTGAAAAAAAAAAAAAACAGGTATGAAGAGATCTGTTTGGGAAATTGTACTAGGATCATTCTATAGTTTGAATCTGAAATGTTCCCCAAAGGCCTGTGTGTTAAAGGCTTGATTACCATTTAAGCCTTTTAGAAGGTGGTGGAAGCTTTAAGAGGTACGGCTTAGTGGGAGGTCTTTTGGTCATTGAAGGCATGCTTTTGTAGACGATTGTGAGACTGTGGTCTCTTCCTTTCTCTCTTTTATATTTCAGCCAAAAAGCAAACACATTTGCTTTGCTACGCTATTATGATTTGGATCTATAAATTCCTGACAAAACCTCTCTCCCAAAAGAAAAATTAAACTCATGTGTTAGGCAACACATGAAATGTTCACAGGTGGCAAGATTGGATCATGACAGCTGTAATCTCATCAGTGGATTAATCATTTGATGGATTGATAACTTGAATGGGATACTGCAGGTAACTGTTAGTCAGGTGAGGTATGGTTAGAGGAAGTAAGTTACTGACATGAGCTGATCAGCTTTCCTCCACCACATCCTTCCCCCATGATGTTCTTCCTCACCTCAGGCCCAGAGCAAGGGAGCTG
The DNA here is from genome assembly GCA_004027875.1 of Aplodontia rufa. Lineage (NCBI taxonomy): Eukaryota > Metazoa > Chordata > Mammalia > Rodentia > Aplodontiidae > Aplodontia > Aplodontia rufa. The sequence continues at coordinate 215,813 of PVKS010000295.1, forward strand.
CCCAAATGGACTGAAACCTCCAAAACCATGAGCCCCAAACAAACTTTTCTTCCTCTAAGTTGATCTAGTTTCATATTTTGGTCACTATGAGAAAATATAACTAACAAACACTACTCACTGCCATGATGTACTACCTTGCCATAGACCCAAATGTAATCAGGCCAATTCACCATGGACTG